>JAJHSJ010000015.1:318543-435031 GCA_021015155.1 Magnolia officinalis
GGAGCAACATCGGTTTGCGCCTGGCAGCAAATTTTCAACCTCACATTGAAGGGGTGGGGAGAGGAGCAGCGTCGGCAGCACAGTTTGGGCCTGTAAGGAGATTTTTGATCTCCAGATGGAAGGGTGGGGAGAGGAGCTGCGTCGGCTGCTATCAGTAGTTGGGTGTGAAAGTCTTTCGAATAGGGTTTTTTCTTTTTTTACTTAAGTTGTGGCTTGTGGTGTGAGTTCACCACTGTTTCATGCAGAGAAAAAAAATAAAATAAATAAAATACCAGACAAGTAGCGCACGCTACCTGCGTTACACGCTACGTATCCGTAGCGTACGCTACGACCCCTATAGCGCACGCTACCTGCGCTACACGCTACGACCTCTGTAGCGCACGCTACACGCTACGTATCCATAGCGTACGCTACGACCCTTGTAGCGCACGCTACAGGGGAAGCTACAGGGCAAAAACGCTATTTGCTACGCTACGTAGCGATTTCGCTACGCTATGTAGCGTACGCTACTGCTACGCTACGGACGCTATTGAAAACACTGGTCATATTATAGCCCCTTTGAATGATTTGAATTTACTGAACTTATTTCCCTTTTCATATCATAGCCCCTCTGAATGTTTTGAATTTACCATAACCAATGCCCTTTTTGCCCCCGGAAAACAGCAGGAGAGGAGAGCATTAAGTTGGTTGGACTGGCCTTTCTGGTGATCGTACCGTCCCTTACATGCATCTTTGGCTTTAAGATACTATAGTTTCTAGCCCGTGTAACTGAATCTCAAAAGCTATTATAAAGAAACCATATCTAAGGTGTTTGAGCCTGAACCAAAATAAAGTCAGTTACCCTAATACTGGAGCATGAAAGGAATTCTTGAATTGTTCTTCATCTTTTACAGTTTTGCTTGCGCTCTCTGTGAGGTCTCGAGCTGTCATCAACCTTGTTTTGCATCTATCAAGAGAAAGAAAACTTGAATATCAGACCTGCCATTCATAGCGGCTAAGATTCTTCAGGCCCATCTTTAAATTGGGCAACTGATTTGTTTGAGGCCCACCAAAGTTGAATATCAAAAATCTACTTTTCTCTGCTTGGGGCCTGGAATATAATTTGTTATTTATTGGGAAACAAGTCTCCTCTGGCTGTAAAAATTGAATCTTCCATGTCATTGTTATTGTGTTTAGGGGAAGCTGCCAGAATTCAACAATGCAAAGGGAGAGTTTTTGCCTTGCAGGACGAGCCTGAGGTTGCACGTGTATGGTTGCCCAACAACGACTCGCCTGGCCTAGCAATGGCACGAGCTTTTGGGGACTTCTGTCTGAAGGATTTCGGTTTGATTTCTGTTCCGGATGTTTCTTATCGCCGTCTCACAGAGAGAGATGAGTTTGTTGTTCTCGCCACTGATGGGGTAAGCTATTGTTTAACACATCTTAGGGGCAAATGTGATGCTTCTGCTTCAGAGTCTTGCAATTCCTAACTGCTTTGGGTCTTTAACTAGTGAATAGCAGCAGCAGTTCTTCCGACACCCACTCATACCTCTTCTTGTTTCCTCCATTAACTAGAATCTTTCAAATAGTTGCAAGAACTTTCTGCTTTGGTTCCTAGTCATGCTTCAGAATCTTGTAATTCTTAATTCTTTGGGTCATGGAATGGCTGTTTTCTTGCTCGTATTTCCTGCTGCTCATGTTAACTAATATCCTTCATATGGTTTCTTCTGATTACACACCTTTGAATCTCTAAATGCTTCAGGTCATAAAATAGCTCATTGGACTTTATACTCTCTCTCTCTCTCTCTCTCTCTCTCTCTCTCTCTCTCTAAAAGCTTTTTAAGTCCTCTGTTCAGGTCTGGGACGTCCTCTCTAACGCAGAAGTCGTGGATATAGTAGCTTCAGCACCGAGTCGAGCAACAGCAGCTAGAGCTCTTGTGGACCATGCAGTTCGAGCGTGGAGGCTCAAGTTTCCAACATCCAAATCCGATGACTGTGCTGTAGTCTGTCTCTTTCTGGACCCGCCATCCTCATCTGTTGAAGGTCCTGAGAGTGCTTTTGAAAGAACGACGGATGAAGCAGTGGAGTCGAGAGTCTCCAGTTTGACTCGGAAAGAGACAGCAAATGGGGAACCGGATAGGTCAATTTCTGACATGGCCTGGGTTCAAGCTTCTGCTCTTGAGCAATCGAATGCAATCCATGGTGCCAATGAAATCGTGCCAGTTTCTGAGCCAAATGTAGAGAACCGGCCTGATAGGTGCCAGTCCACGAGGAGCCTTGCCGAGTGCATTTCATCCACAGAGGAAGAGGAATGGTCTGCACTTGAAGGCGTTACAAGGGTCAATTCTCTTCTAAACCTTCCCAGATTCGGATCCAGTGACAGAAGGTCAGCCAGTTGGAGAAAATGGTTATAAAAAATCAATGCGGCTCACATCAGCTCTCTCATCTCTGCACTTCGACACGACAGAAATCATTTGTTCAAACGGTTATTCAAGCAAAAAAAAAAAAAAAAAAAGAAACAGAGAAAAAAAAGAAAACTGATTTCCTCAATAGCACAAGAAAGAATCCATATAGATTCTGAGCCATGGTCATTTCTCCGAGCTCGCGTCAAGCTGTTGCCATCAAGGCTGCATCTTCTGCCGTTGCTTTGTGGGTTGGTGAGTATTAAAACTTTCGTGTTGTATTCTGTTGTTGCTATTGAAACTTGTGTAAGATATTCTTTTTGTAGAATTTTGTTGTTTGGAAATAAGCTTGTAATATATGGTGTGCCATCATCTAACGCCTGCGTCTGTTCGTCTTGATCAGATTTTTACCATGATATTGCATTCGTGCCGATTTTGATATGGTGTATCATAGACAACACCTTCATCCATGTATTGCCTGCATGCATGAACAACGGTTGTTTCAGAGGCTTGTATCTTGTTCGAAATTCAAATCAATCCAGTTATGACAAACATAGACAAAATCTTTCAGCTTTTTCCTCCCCTAATGGATGCCTATAAGAAGATTTCTTATTGGGAATTTTACAAAAAAAAAAAAAACAAGAAAAAACCTACTTAATATAGGTTTTTTTTTTTTTTTTTTTTTTTTGGTCTTTTCGGACATCTCTATTTTCTTCGAAATAGTTGGGAGAGGGACGCCTCAGGGCAACAAATGTTGAAAGAGAGATGCTCACTCTTGATTTTTACATGGCCCACCATGATGATTATATTAAATCCACTCCCAACCACTATATGCCACACCCGAATTTAAACATGTGCTCCAAAAATGTGGCCCATCTGTGATTTAGGTGGGCTACATCAGTGGAAACAGTTTGGTAGCTGACTTTTGGTCTGTACACTATTTCTAACTGTGTGGTCTACATGAATTATGTATGGATCTGAGTTTTGAGCCCTAGGCCTAAGAGGGGTGATACACCTGGTGATTGGGATGGATTATACGTAAACATTACAGTGGTATAATATTTCCAATTCTTGTACGGCCCAATGAGCCACCTTTGAATAAAAATTACTTGGCTTTTTTGAAAACTTGATAAAAAAGGCTTCAGAATATAAATTCTATCTTAATTAGGCAGTTTTTTTTTTATAACCTTACCAACAGGTTGGATGACAAATAAACATTACAGTGGGCCAGCCCTATGAAGGTTTCAACTTTGGGTCTTATTATCCCGATGATTCCTGTGGTGTGGTCCATTTGAGTTTGGGATCTGCTTCAAAAACTCGTGCCCTAAAATGAGCTGGCAAAACGATGGACGGTGTAGATATAAAACACATGTACCACGGTGGCCCCATAGTGCCCAACACCACCAATCTCGGTGGTGTTCGGAGTAACTACGCAATCAGCTTCCCCGGCAGGATAAACTGCACAATCGGTATACGTTTACTCAAGTGAAACCAAGTTGTGGGTCCCACTATCTTTGGGCCTGTTTGATTTTCCATGATCCTGGTAAATACCTGGTAAGAGTTTGTAATTCCACCTAGAAAACCGGTCCAAAAATGTTGACTCAAATCTGTGGGCCCCACCATAATGTATATAATATATCCATGTCGTCCATCTGTTTTATTAGAATATTTTAGGGCATGATCCGAAAAAATTAGGAAGATCTAATGCTCAATTGGCCCACGTGAAACAATGGACTTAATTTGTCCACCGTTGAAAGTTGATTCTTTTACTGGGTCTACATTGAGGTTTATTCACCATCTAACCTGTTCATAGGGTCACATAGACATGGATAAGGGAAAAATATAAATATAAGGGCCTCAACAAGTTTTAATGGTAGGCATTCGATTCTCACAATTTTGTGTGGTGTGGTCCACTTGAGCTTTGAATTTGCCTAATTTTTGGGCTCATCCCTTAAATTCATTTGGCATAATGAATGAGCGGTGTGGATAAGCCACACACATTATGGTGGGCCCCATATTTATTTTACAATTCCTCGGCCCTTTGATCCATGGGCCCAAAACTCAGATTGATATGAACAAAATCCTAACCTCTGATCCATGGGCACTTTTTTTTTCCTGATTCATAGGCACTTATTTGTTGAAATAGGACCCGTCCAAGAAATGTCTACCAATGCTTTTTAGGTCATTTTTACCCTTGATCTTGATGGTCCACTTCTCTTATTAACCGTGCATCTAATTCAATTATCCTACCAAGACGACTTGTAAGGCACAGTCCATCCACATTGAGCATGAACAAACAAATGGTCTAGATCATTGGGCCATGTGCCTCTGGTCACAACCTAAAACCCATGTATAGCTTTCGAAAATGCAGGCCACATCTCATATAGTGCCCATTTGGATACCACCAAATAAGTTACTTTTTCTACTTAAGAGTAGTAGATAAGTAACTTATTTCATAGAAGTAAGTTTGGTTTATGATTAGTGATAAATAACTTTTTAATTTGAATTACATAATTACTTAAGCCAATTTTTTTTTTTTTAAAGCTTTTCTACTTTTTGTAAGTTGCTAAGGAGAGAAATAGGAGAGATAAAAGAGATGAAAAACTGATAAGTATGTTGTTTACCAAACCTACTTATCTTTTAAATAAGTAGAAACTAAGATAAGCTAGTGGTGGCATAAGTAACTTATCTTAAGCAACTTAAGATCCAATGCCCCCTTAAGTCCCGCTTGGAAACACTAAATAAGTTGTTAAAAAAAAAAACTTGTGTAAGTAAAAAAGCTACTTTTCTTAATTAAGTTAGTTTGGTTAGTTAATTTAAATAAGTAGCTTATTAAATATAGTAACTTATTTTTCTTAAGTAACTTTAAAATTATTTATTTATTGCCTTTTAACTTATGAAAAGTATCTCAAACAACTAGCAGTGAGGAGAGTACTCTAATCGTGATCAATGGATGTGTCATGTTGTAACCCATGGTGTTTTTTGAGAAATCCACTCTGTCAACTATTTTATTCATCTAATTTTAGGAGGTGGGCCCAATTATGATATAGATCCAACATTGAAGTGGGCCACATTACTTACAATAGTGGTATTGAATGCCCACCATTAGACCACACCTATTGTTGTGTGGCTCACCATGATATTATTGAGAATCCAACCCGTCCACCAGTTGTTTCAGCTGATTTTAATAGGTGGGCCAAAATACAATGAAGATTCAAAATTTAAGTGCACCACGCAACTTGAAACATTGTTATTGAACTCCCACCTTGGAAGGGAGGGGCTAAAAAATTGGAGTATCTTACCATGATGTTTTTGAAAAATCCACCATGTCTACCATTTTTGTCAGCTTATTTTAGACTGCGGGCCCAGATATAAGACAGATCAAATACTCAAGTGGCTAATACTACTTGAATCAGTGATGTTGAACCTCCATAGTTGAAATAGTCACGAATCCTAAATTTATTTTTTAAAAATATCCACCTGTGCATCAGTTTCTTCGGATGATCTTATGGGTGTAAGAACAACTTTATAACTGGTTTGGATGTCATATAATCAGCTTAGTGGGCCTAGGAAGATTTCAATGGTGGTCATTCAATCTCCATTGCTTCCTTCCATGTGACCCACTTAAGCTTCGGGAATCGCCTCACTTTTGAGCCCACCTCCTAACATGATCTGGTAAAATGGATGGACGGGGTGGATTTCAAATTTAAAAAAAAAAAATAAAAAAAAAAAACAAAAAAAAAAAACATCATGGTGGACCTAGCCTGGAATTTTCAACTCATTTTAAGACGCGAGCTAAAAAATGAAGCAGAACCAACTCTTATTAGTGAACCACAACATAAGAAACATGGTGAATCAATGCCGACCATTAAAATTTTCTCTGGAGCAGGCTAGTATTTGTGTTTCCCTTTATCCTGGTCAATGTCACCTTATCAACAGGTTGGATGGTAAATAAATATTAGGCCCTTGATTAAAGGTTTTTAATGGTTAGCGTTAATTACCACTGTTTCTCATGGTGTGGTCCACCTGAGATTTGAATCAGGTTTATCATTAAGCCTATACTATAAAATTAACTGGCAAAACAGTTGGTGAGAGTGGATATCTAACACATACATTAAAATGGGCCCCAATGATTATAGTATCACCTAACTTAATGTGTGGCTTTATGTTGAGCATGTTTTAAAAACATACTTTCTCAACTTTAATTTTTTGTTAGCTTGTTTGTACGCCTACTACAGTTCACACTTCAGTATTAGCCACTCCTTAGAGAGAATTGAGACCAAGACCTCAGTGTTAAAACAAGACAACTTTCACTCACTCTACCACTTCGAGCTATGGATATGGGTGTCATAATTTCCTAACCTGCTTTTGATCTAGGTGTTCTGAAAATATACTCATCAAATATAATTACATGTTGGTTAAGTAGAAATCAAAATAAGCTACTTATCTTATATTAAGGGCCCATTCGGATACTAGTAAATAAATTATTATTTTTACTTACACTAGTAAATATGAGATGAATAAGTTTGATTTAAGATTAATTATAATTAACTTTTTAACTTAAAATTACTTAATCACTTCAGCTTAATAAGTACAAACCAAGGTAAAGTACTTGAGGCATAAGTATTCAGATAGCCAGTAAATGGATTGTTAGGATTGCTTGATCAGTGTAGTTTTAGAGATATGTTCCATCCACCATGGGACCCACAATTTGAATGGTCCGGATAGCTGAGCATCAGTGCCACGTGTAAAGATGATGAGTCACCACCATTTTCTAAATGTTGCAAAATAGTAGCTGAGAGACAAAAGGGTTAGAAGCAACAAAAGACAAAAGAGGAGAAAGAGATAGATTCTGATAAGAAATAATATAAAATGATTCCAACAGTAACAACACAGACATCAATCAATCGGTTGTCACCTCACCCATGCTTCCTCTCTTTCTCTGCACGTGCCCCACCTAATCAATGCATTGCCAACTCCCATCACACGTGTCAACTAGCACGTACGTAATGTTGGAAGCGGATTGCGTATGTGCCAACACCACCGACCTCGGTGGTGTATTTACATCATCAAGTTCTGTGGGACCCACTATAATGTATGCGTTATATCCACACCGTCCTTCCATTTTTTGAGATCATTTTATTATATTTCGCAAAAAATGATACATATCCATATCTCAAATAGGCAACACCACAAGGATAATAGAAACAATGACGCCCACCAGTTGAAACATTTCTGGAGTCCACCATGATGTTTATTTTCCATCCAACCAGTTGATAAGATCACACAGATCTGGATGAAGGGAAAAGACAAATATCTCATGTTCCAAAAATTTCGTGGCCTCTAATATGCTTTTAATGGTAGGCGTTCAATTCCCATTGGTTTATGTGATGTGGTCTATTTAAGCTTTTAACTAGCCTAATTTTTTAGGTCTATAATCTAAAATGATATCATAAAATGGACGAACGGTGTGGATATAACACATACATCATGATGCCGATTACATAATTTGGTGACATCAACACACCACTGAGGTCGGTAGTGTGCGGCACACCACGCAATCTGCCTCCGTACATGTCGGATCTCCATCACGTGTGGTCAGCCTGGCATCCCAAATCAGGTTGGTCTTGTCATCAGTGGCCCACCACGCGTACCGAGGAATTAGTGGAAGCGGATTGGCTGGTGTACCTCACACCAGCAATATAGATGCGGTATTAACGTCAGTAAGTTCTGTAGGTCTGATCACGAGGTATGTGTTATATCCAAACCGTCCATCCATTTGGCAAGCTCGTCTTAAGGCTTGATACTAAAAATAAGAAAGATATAACTATCAAGTGGACCACACTTCAAAAAGAAGTGGAGGATTGAACGTCTACCATTGAAACCCTTTTTGGGGTCACAGATGTTTTGGATCAATATGAAATTTGTTTTTCCTCTTCATTCAGGTCTTTGTGACCTTATCAACAAATTAGATGGAAAATAAACGTTATGATGGGCCATAGGAATTGTTTAACGGTGAAAATCATTATCTCAGCTGCTATTTATGGTGTGGTCCATATGATCTTTGGATATGATTCATTTTTTGGATAATTTCTTAAAATGATCTCTAAAAATAGATGAACGGTGTAGATATAATAAATACATAACTGTGGGGGCCATGTAACTTTGATCTCCTTTGAGCCGTTCGTACAACTCGGAGCTCGAGGAGCGTCAGTGCTCGTCTTACCTACAGCAGCTGTATAGCTGGTGTGTGGTACACCAGCCAGTCTGTTTCCATGGGGTTAGAAAGAATTGGCCAAGTGCCCACCTTCAATGTACACGTGTGTCCCATTGGATGAAACGAACGGCCTGATTTTCTCCGCTCTGCTCCATATTTAGCCGGGTCGGAGCTACAACAAGACCCGATTCATTAGTAAACTTGATATTTAGATACGGTAAGTTGTGGTAAAGTTGAGGTCTGTGAGCCCCACCGTGATGTGTATCAGATTTAGATCCTGTCCATCAGATCCGTTCCCCATTTTACATGTAGAGCCTTCCATCCATGATTTAGGTTGGCCACAAGATAGGAGATAATTGGGAGTGGATGTCCATCTATTAAAACCTTCTTGATTGTTTATGTGGGGAGTACCAAAATATGGTTTACACTTGTCGAATGTGGGTGTCTCTAAACTATGAGGACCCACTGTAAGTTGTCTTTTATCCATGCTATTCATCCATTTTATCAGCTCACGGCTCATTTTAAGACATGATCCCAAAATTGAAGTATATTCAAAGCACAAGCGGACCACATCTTAAAAAAACAGTGTGATGGATCAAGCTAATATTTGTGTTTTCCCTTCATCGATGTCCTTGTGACTTGTAGACAGTAAGATTTTGGATCGAAATCAACTTGAGACCGCTTTCCATAAGTTGCCTCTTTTGTGAGCTTTGCGCTATTATTGATTAATTATGTTTGACCGGAGTTGCCACTGGCTCATTTTTTTGTTTCTACAGTCTGCTAAATCTTATAGAAACATTAGGCTAGGGATTTGGATTTAAAGATTTCCAACCCTAAAATGATTATTTGGTTTTGCAATTAGAGATTTTGAGTAAGAGATCACAATTATAAAGAGTGAAGGTGTTAGGTGCCCTCCCTGCCGGTAAGATATACGGTCTTTACTTTACATGATCTAATTATTCTTAAATGTTAGGATTCAGTTCTCGTATATAAAGGTATGTAATGCCTGTGACAAAATGTGAAGTACTAATTGGAAGGTTTTTTGTTGGGCATGATTTGATTAAATTAGCAAGCCTCGGAGCATACTTCTGAACCAATTTGGTGCAAAGTGTTGGATGATGAAATGAATGTTGCGCTATGCAAATGCTATGCCTTGATGAAGCTTGATTGAAAAACAATTGGGTGGACGGTAGTGTCGCGAGGATCATATCGAGTGGTTTGGATTGAACTTGGGTTGGCTTGAGAGGCTAGTATTATAGCTAGACCTAGGTCACGCTCTCTTCCTCACTCTCACTCTCCTTGGTGAGGTGGATGGCTAAGTGGGTTTAGGATGCTTGAAGAAGGCTTGTGGATAAGAGGGATGATTGGTAAATGATAAAAGAATAGTAAGAGATGCTTGATTGAGGATGCTTCTGGATTGGTAAGGATTATTAAAATGTGAAGGGAATAAGATATTTATAACCCTTCCAGCCTAATTTTCTGATAATTCTTGCAAAGTTTGAGGTTAAAAATGGCTTGGATGGCTGGGATTTGAAATTGCCATGTGGTAAAATTTCGTGAGTTAGTTTGGATAACATAAGGCATAATTTTGGCTAAAGAGAGGGGCATCAGAGTAATTTTAAAATTGTACATATGTATGAAATAGGTAGGGAGAACAACTGCACATGAGTGGGCAAATTGGCCAAAGTATGACCAATATCACGTGGCGAGTGCAACCTGGGTACCTCTCGTCCTCCACTTTTGCTCAAGCTTCGGAGGGAGGCTCCTCTTGTACACGTGGACAACTTTGGTCCGTCGAAGTTGCTTTGCCATCTTTTCTTTCTTTCGATTTGGGTTTTGAAATGGGCTTAGGCCAAAATAGGTTTATGGACCTGTCTTGACAATGTGAGTTGACTGGGTAGGCTATGTGGGCTGATTGGATGAGTTGACTTAAAAAGGTTAACTCTATAGGTTAGGTTTTTCTTAAAGTTTGGGTTCGAGACCAAGTTTAGGGTTTTGTCGGGTTAATGTGACTAGGTTAACTGGGTTTGGTTGGTTGCTAGGGTTGGATGTGAATTAGGGCCTGTTTGGGCAAATGGCTTTCTGTGTATTGAAGGGAATTAAGTGGGATAGGATTGTCAAATCCCCCTACCCTACCCCTCTGCCTGTTTGGGTGACGTTGTCTGCAGGGTTTCGTTCGTCCTTTGCTGTATTCGTTGGAGATATGGAGGGATTGCGAAATCTCTCATTGGATTCGTCGCCTCTACAACCCTTACCAAGATCTCCAGGTCCCGATCAAAACCCTCTACAAACTCCCTACTTCTTCTGAATTCCTCTTCCAAGAAGAATCCATCGCTTAACATCGCTCTTGGGGCGAGAACCTCACCTACTACACGGGATCTGACTACCTCAACGGGGCCATAGCTGGTGTTGGCAAGGGCTTTGTCGATGGCGTTCGATCCTCCGAGCCTGGCGACATGCTCAAGCTCCACATCAACCGGATCCTCAACGCCTCAGTCCGGACTGGCCGTACATTTGGAAACCGCGTTGGTGTGATTGGGCTTCTATACGCTGGTCTTGAGAGTGGGATTGTGGGTTTTAGAGACATTGATGATGTGGTGAACAATGTGCTGGCGGGGTTGGGTACGGGAGCTCTGTTTAGGGCGGCGCAGGGGCCGCGGTCTGCAGCTATGGCAGGAGCCATTGGAGGGTTGATGGTTGGAGCTGTGGTTGCTGGTAAGCAGCTTCTGAAGAGCCATTCGCTGGAGATCTTGAGAAATGTTGTTGGGTTTTGTCAAACCCTATTTCTTTCTCGGCTGCTGGTTGGATGGTTCTGGACTTTTTATCATCTAGAAGATTTTTAGTGCATGGGCCACCCAAAGTGTAGCCCGTGATATCCACCATTTTGGATCCGTTGAACAATGACTCTATTTGTACAAAACTGAAATTTGAAGAATAGTGTACAATCTCCCAAACATCATTCCAGTGGTTGTAACGGTTTCTGGAAGCAATTCCTGAGTTTTCCAAACAACAAGGGTTGGTGGGGTGGTTGCAATACCACGACAACCAAACAAAACCGATGTTGGTCATGGGATTGGCGTCTTCACTCAAACCACCCGACCATCCACTGACGGCATTAAATGCACCTGACTAGCTAATTCTATACACCTCAATACACCCAAAGTCGTTTGCCCAAACAGGCCCTTAACGTCTGGATCAAGGTTTAGGGTTTGGATTTAGGTTTGGCTTAGGGTTAAGGGTATGGATTCGGGTTTCTATTTAATCTACATCAAGCTTATTGGCCCGAGGTTGGGTGCCTATGTAAAGGTTTTAATGGTGGATGTTATTATTCCCATCGTTTCCTATGGTATGGTCCACTTGATCAGCTTTAGATATGCTTTAATTTTGGTCTCATGATGAACATCGTGTATAAGACACAAACATCTATGGTAAGCCCCACATTGTTTACTCAATACCCTAACTTAAGGGTTCACTAAAATCTACGAGTAATTAAGAAACAATTTTAAAGTTAATTTTGGATGATGAATTGTTTCAATAATGTAATGTAAAAGTGCAATAATTACAAATGTTTGTAATTGTCTCCTAAAAACATTGTATTTGATAGATGTATTTTTGTCTTTAGTTTATTGTGATAAAATTGTAATGATGATTCATTTATATTGCTTTAATGTCAAATTGTAAAATTTAAAAGTTATAAGATCCAATCTGCTTGCTTGGATTCAAGGTTTTCACTTAGAAGTAATGCAAAATTACAATGATTACAATTTTATTTTATTTAATTTATTTTGATTAAATCATAACGATGACGTTATCACATTATATTATGAGGTAATTTGCAATTCTGATAATGGTTTTTCACTTTTGTCGACTGGTGTGACCCACTTTTCATATGTTTATACCTATCCTAGCGCATTCACGTAGATCAATAAAATACCGTTACGTATCGGTACTACGCGCTAATGATGGACGAAATACTACTCACACCTTGAGGATATCTTTTGTCCCATATCCTTCGATGACACATTGCCTGCCAAAAGTAAAACGACGCAGAGCTGTACGCACGTTTGCAAATAAGACACTGCAACGAGTTACATAGCCATAATATAAGTGGCACATGTGGTCGAAGCAACGTACTCGGCAAGTTTATAAAGACCTACTGAGATAGGGATCCTATCGCAATTTGGATATGCTCGATAATATTATTTTACACCATCCTTCTAAAATAAGAAAACTTCCTAGAGACGATCGGTGCTTTCGTGGTGACTATACGTTTAAGAATCAGATTTCTCTCAAAATACAAAGAAATCAAAGGACGCCGTGAGGAATCTAATTCCAGTGAGATTGATCCCGTAACATTTAGGGATCTCTAAAGTCATGTTGGCGAGGACATCCGAAAATGGTTTGATCCCATGATCGTTAAGGATTTTGGACCTGCAAGGAAATGCAAAAGGGTTTGTCACCTCCCGAGCTATATAAAGAACACATGAATGAAGAGCTCGGGGCCCGTGCCAAACATAATCTCTCTCTACACAACGCAATTATGCTTATCCTTGTTTATCTTTATAACCCTCCAGTTTTATTCAGTTACATTGTGGAATGTCTAGAGTTTACGATAGTGTTAGATTATTGCTTTCTACCGCCATCGCTGCAGTACGCAAAGGAGCGGTGTAAATATCCACGACCTACCATTGTTGGATTCCCAATTAATCGACTCCTTACTTGGAAGATCACACCCTAGTCATATCCTGCTGAGCATCTGCATCGATTGTTTGTCCATATAGATAATCGCATATATTTATCTGCTTTTTTTATTTATCCGTTGATTGTACTAAACTTAATTTTATTATAAATCAATAAAATTTGCAACATTTAGTTTTTATTCTTTTTCTCCATTATTATATTATTGAGAAATACAAGGCCTACAATCACTGTTGAAAGAAAAGTCCTTAGCGTAAGGCAAAAAGTTTTCATTCAGAAGGACTAACCCTCCCATTCTAAATTACCTTATCATTGTAACATCAGGTGGTTAGGTAGACAGGTGATCTTCACATATCCTATCTTAATCAGCCTATCTTGGTGCTTGGGGTCGCAAACATTCAATTGAACTCTAGTCGAGTACAACTCTAGCACATCCGCACTATCTTAATTGCACATGTTTAATTGAATATGGGCCTTTGTTAACACATGTAAACCCATGTTTGATTGGATAACAAACACCTAAATATAACAATTTTTTTGAACAATGCAACATATAGAGATGACTCATCAACCCACATAACTTGAACTTACCATAAGCTATGGCAAGGTTGACCTCTGTGTCTCTGTGTGTGTGTGCGCGCGCGTGCTCATATGTGCACCTTCTCACGTGAGCACCCATGCACACCTTTGCACACATATCATGGGCACAAAATCTGAACGGTCCACGTGATGCGACACCCCTTGAAACCTCACCATCCAACTTTCAGCTCAATACAAAACTCTGGTGGGCCATTGTAACACCCTAAAAATCGGGGGTCGAGCAGGAGCTCAACTCCCGAGTTCTAATGCATCACTTATGTAACATAGATGATGATGATTAAATGTTGTCTGTATTAGCACATTAAACATGAATGAGATTAAGCAAAAACAGCATATCATACTCCATAGATGATTAAGTTAAGCAAGCAGAAGACTGTGATGGATATATAAAACGTATAAGTAATCGTAGGTCTCCTGAGTATGATCGTGTTACCAGGTCAATAATTTACATGTAAAGTTTCAAAATATACAAAATGTGTAATGTCATCTAATCAGCATCCCTTTAGCCCCGACAATCAGGACACGGCTCACATGAACCCGCGCCTAATAACTGCATATAGGAGAACGCCTCCTCATCGTCCTCGAAATCTGGCTCCGCCTCGTAGGCATTGCCCTCACATGCATCTAAGACAGAGTTTGGTTGGTGTTTAAAACACCGTTCCAGAACGTGGGAGTGAGTGATCAACTCAGTGGAGCTATAAAGCAAAGGTTAACATGTTATTAATTCAGTCACATAGTAATGATAAAACAATACAATCAAGCATTCCTAAATATTCTGGTTAATGCAAGGATGATATGTATTAATGATGTATGCCCTCGCCTGCACTCCCTCTACGAACTTCATCTCACGGTCGCGGCATGCACCCCTTCCACAGTACTTAACTCCAACACCAAAGGCACATGTAATGCGGTGCATGAACGTGATTACCGAGTTCTTATTAGACCTTTTCATACAGCAGGATTGAGAAGCTAATGTACCTTACATAATTTCCCAAACAATGATCCATTCTAGGGTAGTCAGTCCTAGTACATATCATACGATGTTGCGGTTCTAGGTCACTACAAAGGGCTCGTCACCTGATCAGTGTAGGCCTAATTTATATTCTAGTCGCTACAGAAAGACTCGTCGCCTCAACGCAGTCTCAGAGTATGCTCGAGGTCACTACAAAGGGTTCATCACCTGATCAGTGTAGGGTGACAGCTCGAATATAGTGTCCCATACCACCGTATTCAACTCACGAGGCGGTGTTGCTCACTGGTCACTACGGGGAGGCTGTCGCCCCAGCGTAGGCCGACAACTCGACCACGATGTCTCATACCACCATGTCCGACTCATGAGTCTTTGCGGGTCGAGGTACCAAGGTTAATGAGATTCGCTGGTAAGTTTGGTACCTTAGATTCAAGCAGTAGCGCCCATACATGGTGAACATACATTGGGTCAATCGGGTTACTTGACAAGCTCGACTGGTATGAGCGTACGTCGAGTTGATCGACATGAAGTGCGTAAGCACTCCGTGTGGCCTAACCACTGTCGACAACCAAAGTACGGCTTGGATTCATCGAACACATCCTGCGTGGCGAAAACAACCTTAGCCACCAAACTAGGATCTGTTATCGATTTCCTAGACTATACCATAGTTCCAAACACACTCTAGATGAATAGCATTCAAATGTAATAGGCAAGACAGCATGTAATATTACAATTAAATATAGATCCCATATCAGCATTTCAACGAACACATAGAATACATGTTAACATACATGAACATTTAATCCACAAATCACATGGTAGTAAAATAGATTAACTGTAACCCTAGAGAAGGGGTTTGAGAATCCTATCTCAACACTCTCATTAAGAACATTACATTAAGCATTTTCTCACTCAGGCATTTTATCAAACACTTAGACTACACTTATTACATACATGTAATAAGTTAGTTAAAAACACATATAGTAGCAAATCCTATCCTGAAGGAGTTGCCACACATACAACGATCATACATTAGCAACCAACAATCATGGCAAGCATAAATCATAGTTCCATATTCATTCGAACATTTTTACAAACACTTAGACTACACACTTCAACATACATGACGTATGTTGGTCCTAACATGTATTTGGGCAAATCCTTTCACCAAGGAGTTGTCGCATATACACCAATCTCATATCTACGACGGATAATCATGGCAAGCACGAATCTAAATTCCATACTCATTCAAACATTTCAACAAACACATGAAATACAATATATTCAACATAATTCATATATATCTATAGAGCGAAAGAAACGACGTATCTAGCATGTAAAACGGCAACCAAGTCAGTTATAAATCATTAATCGACATTGACAGCCTTGAAAACCATAACTTAAACTTCTATAGTCCGCACCTTTCGCCGGTAAACAAGTATCGAACTCAGTTTGTATATCGAGTCTTTGTCTACGACACAACGGCAACCTACAACATGAAATAAGTTAGCTATTTTATTACTTGCACTATTTGAAACCCTAAAACAGATTAGGGTTAGGTTCTTCTTACCTATGAACGACGTTAGAATCGCTGGACTAGCGATACAGAAGTGGCAGTTAAGCATGTGGAACGGCGGGATTGAATCCCAAAAACGAACTCTCACACACACTCTCTCATTTTCTCTCTCTTTCCTTCTCTTTCTTCTCTTTCTCTCGCCTAGGGTTAGAAATTCGTATGTGAAGGGAGTGAGAGGGTTTAAGGCCCTTATATAGGCCCAGAACTGATGGGAATAGCCCCAAGGTTACGGTATACTTAGGTTATAGCCAAACAGGGGCTGTTTCGATCCAACGGAGCACTTCTGGAGGCCCCTTTTCTGTGTGCGGTCGGAATTAAGCTTCCTGACGTTGGATCTAAGTCGAGTTAGGTTTTCGGTCCGATTAGATTTGTGGATCGACCGTGGCGGACCAGTTTCAGTTTAACGGTCACCGACATTCGATCAGGGCCACGAGTGTACTGACAAGTGTATGAAAATTTTCCTGATCCGAGGGTGTAATTGGGTCAGATTCTAACAGTCTGAAAGCTTAGATTTGGCCCGTAAGCGAACGACCCAAATCACTTAAATCTGAGTTCAATTTCTAAAGATATTCGTGTTTCTCAC
Organism: Magnolia officinalis; assembly: GCA_021015155.1. Lineage (NCBI taxonomy): Eukaryota > Viridiplantae > Streptophyta > Magnoliopsida > Magnoliales > Magnoliaceae > Magnolia > Magnolia officinalis. Next base: position 335,569 of record JAJHSJ010000015.1, read on the forward strand.
ACACTTCACTCCGGGCTCTAGTTGTGCGCTTCTAGGTATTATCTGGATTTAATTTTCGAGATGGTTATCAAACCCAGCAAGGTGTTCACTCCCCAAGTATAGGGTTGTGATGTAGTAATAAACTCGGTAAGACCGAGGTCGAATCCACAGGGACTGAAACCTGTACGTTACCTGAAACTAACCAGATCTAGAACTAGGCTAAGATGAAATTTAAACCAATTATGATTTGAAGAATAATGGTGAAATATTAATCGAAATTTAGAGAATTCAGAGATAGGGAACTAGGGATTCAGAGGATCCACTTGTAGAGATCAGGGAGTTCTACGCTCCATTCATGAACTCAACTGGACTTCAAGTCCCATCTCCATCCAGTTGGAAGATATAACCATGAAAATCAATCTGAACTTCATTTAATCTAGTTTCCAAGAGATCAGACAGATGTAAATTAGAATGGATTCCATCACAAAACCATGCCCATGAGACAAAGCAAACAATAGAATTAAACCAATTCACAACTAATCTGAGTGATGTATGAATGTTAGGAAGAGTTCCATCATTCCACCATGTCCAAGAGGCGATGGTGAACAACAGAGCGTCCTTACTACATAATCACAATAAGGGAATGAACATACTTAAAGCCATCGCAGATATATTGTAATTTAGTCACAACACATCATTAAAACTAAAAGAATTCCATAAAATCAAGTAGCATCAAAATCAGTTCAACCATGAATCAAAGCCGTAGAGGTCCTCCATTACGCTACAAGCTTCACCTCTTAGCCCTAGCTAAGAGGTTCAGCCTGTCATGAATGGGCTAAATCCCTCAAACAGAAGAAAAAGAAAAGAAAAAGGAAAAAGAAACTGCTATCTCTCTCTCTATCTCTCACGTTCCACCAAGCCGAGCTCTGATGGGTCTCCCTTCCCAATCCCCCTTTTCTCTACTCTCTCCTCTCTTTATAGCTATGCAAGACGGTGGATGGGAGGCTGGAAGAGGGTCGGTGTGGTGCTGGAGTCGGTGCGGCTTTCCTTTCCGCAGTCAGAATCGGAGTTTCCTAACTCCCAATTTTCGTGCCTTTCGTTCAAACGATCAACGTCCCAGGGGACGTTTTTGAGTGCCCTACACGATGGACGGTCTGGATTGATGAATCAATCAGAGACGGTGGCCCACAACTGCCCGCAAATCGCGGACAGCGTCCGGACGCTGAACAGGGCCTGCGAACATTGTTGCTGGACTCTCGGTGGGGCCCACTTCGTCGTTATTTTGATGAATCCAAGCCGTCCATTGGATTGCTCTTGAAAAATCAGACGGACATGAATGACTTTGGTTGTCCGTTGATGCTTCCCACCTTATTTTCTGTTCTGTCGTCCGTTTGTATTTGAACGGTTGAGATTACTAACATCGTGGTGTCTTCAGATTCGGACAGCTAGGCACGGGTTGTTGCTGCCCCAGGAGAGGAATGAACGGTCTGGATTGTCCGTTTGGACGATGTGTGGGGCCCACAACAGAGACCGACAGTCTCTGTTGCGAAACAGCAAACGGCAGTTGCCGTTTTCGGATTTTTTTTTTTTAAAAAAGAAGTCGGTCAGCGCCGCTGACCGACCGTTATTTGATTAAGTGCATACCCGGTGCACTTGTACACAGTACACACATGCTGTACACGTGGGTCCCACAGAGATGTTTTTGAGACATCTGCTCCGTCCATCCGTTTTGCCATATCATTTAAGCCATCAATACCAAAGTTGAAGCAGTTCCAAATATCAGGTGGGCCCCAAATTGTAGATTATTGGGCTGATCTGTCCGTTGGACCACTTCTAGAGGTCTCCAATGGGTGAAAATTGACGTGTACGGTTAATTTATGCTCCTCAGTCCATGTATGAAGTTTCAGGCTGAACGGATGGTAGAAACCTCGTGATCTTGCAATCTGGATGACTGTGTGGCCTCTTTAACATGGACGGCTTGATTTTCTCTGATCCCGGGCATGTAAATTCATCATTCTTGGTCCCCTGGGGTCCGTACCTTGGTGTGGTGATTTCAGAGCATCAAATATACACTTTTAGCACCATTTTGTAGCCCACACTTGCGAATGTACCTTGCATCACAAACACGATTAAATTAGGCTTTTTAAACGGTGGCATGTTCATAAATCCGGTGATAAATGGGGTCTAATATGCAATATTTGACCCTCAACACAACCCCCAACCAGCATTTTGCTAGTCCCGAGCAAAACATGTGAAAATAAGTTGAGAATTACAGGGCAATTTCTATGCAACCGAGTGAAATCTTGAAAAACGATTCAGATACAAGAAATCTAAGATTCATGAATGTTAGGCATTATTCTCTCCTAGACTCAAGCACATGGTAAACTTCATAATCAAGTTCAAAGTATTCATCCATCAATTAGAAAAATTCAAAACATTGAGTTTCATGGGTGTATGGTGTAATCTCGGCTTATCGATCATTAAGATTCAATCCGTTATTTCTTGATATCATTGGTAACCATCAAGAGAAATCAGGACAACCAAAACTTTACTTAAAACTTGCCTCATAGTTCATCTTTTTATTCTTCCAGCTTTTGATTGATTTTTTTTTTTTTTTTTTTTTTTTTCAAAACTATGTAAATGAAAGGTATCCAATCCGCACCTATAAGGAGCAAACCTATGGTGAAGACCAGTCACCCAATATTTTCTGAATGTCAACTGTGGGGAATCAATCCTTCACCTATAGGGAGCAAACCTATGGTGAAGACCATTCGCCCAACCTTGGGTATTTTCTTTTTCTTCACTTCTTTTTTTTTTTTTTTTTTTTTTTATATATATATATATTTTTTTATTGATCATGATAGGCAAATTGTCTACGCTGGTTCCTTTCACGCTTAATGATTACCAAGTCAATCCTTCAATATCAAACTGAAACTTTAATGTGAAAGCAAGATGTGTCTTGTGAAATCATGGCTCAATCAATGTTTACAACTTCTAATCATGGATTAACAATTCAAGCTTAACTGTGAAATCTAACAGACAACGGGATCTAAGAGTCACAAATTACCAACATCACTTATCTCGTAATTCTAAATCAAAGATGGCTGTCAAAATCACTTCGAATTTCACTTCGAATTTCATTAAAATTTTCACAATTTTGCTCAAGACCAAGAAAATACTGATTAGGTAACCTAATCTCCCACCCCAACCTAAAATCTACATTGTCCTCAATGTAAAAGATGTAAGCATGCAACGCACATGGGACAACGAAAGTAAATGAGAAGTGATGGGAAGATAGTACCTGGGAAACGAGTCGAGAGAGACTTTTCCGTAGAGACCTCAACATGAGAGCGGGTCAGCACAAGAGAGAAACACGAAAGCAAACTATCCTAAACAATGCGGAAAGCAAACTAACCTAATCCTATGAAAACAGGGAAAAATTACTCAGTTATATCGCAAGGTTCCTCTTCTGGCCAATACCTGGGTAAATTTCTCAGTAGGTTTCTCAACAGGATCATCCAAAAGCCCTTTTTGCAATAGGCTTTGATGCCCTGGAGCATGAATGGCCAGAGAAATTTATGTACCTTAGCAAAAATTTGTTGTCGATCCGCCTGAGGTATCCAAAGTATATATGATTCACCTGTGTCAGAAAAAGTTTCAAAGTTAGTATCCCATGGTGAATCAGAGACTACAGGTAGATAAAAGTTAGGAAAATTTTCATGAAGTAATGTAGTCTCAATGCATTTCGAAGTTTCAGACTTCTGTTCAAGTTTTAGCTTCTCTTCCGTCAATGGTAAACATTCAGGGTCTGGGGAAGAAGGAGCTTCAGAGTAAGGGTGCTCTCGGTTAGTAACAACTACCGAGATAGTCTCTTGCAAGGCATCCACTATTTCTTTAATCATAGGATCATTCGAATCTGAAAAGTGTGCCACGCAATCGTCTAAAGAATTGAGAAATTCAGCTGATAGTGACTCGTCTCCTGCATCGAAGTCTGTGATGATTTGCCTAGGGATTCTATCGTCTCTAGAAGCAGATGAATGCATGCTCTCTTTCTCTTGCCCTGCACAGACAAATTGGAGATCAATAGGGGAAGCATTGTTATGAAGACTCTGGTCATTGAAGCTTCTCAGTGGAGGCATTGAATCGTCTAAAGTGTATTGCTCAGATTGTAGCCTCAACTGGGTAGTTTCAACTTCCAGAGTCATGTCAAGTAAATCGTCCATCTCCTGAATCATATCATTATTCAATTCAGAGGAGTGGGCCAAATATGCATCACAAGGGTTGGAAGGGTTAGTTGAAATTGGTTCATTCTCCACATTCAAATCAGTCATGTCAGGCAGGTGGAGTAGATCATTATGGTTGACAACTTCCTGAACCTCGTGATCATTGGCATGGGCCACACTTGAGATTGAATCTCTATACTCATCATTGTCCAGTTCCGTGTAGTGTGCACTTGGGATGGGATCACATTCCTCACATTCTATTCCTAGACTAGGTTGAGGTTCGAATAAACTAACCTCTACCTCATCAGTGTAATCATGTGTGTCATGTGAGTGAAGTGTGTTACTATCATTATATTTGAAAGAGACCCACGTCTCTTGATCATTCCTTTGGACAGTCATCGAGAATGACTCATCGGGAAATTGAACCATCTGCTCTAATTCCTCATTCATAATTTCAGTTTCTGCCACAAGCGAGTTATGATCATTTTCTTCGCAATGTGCTTCTAGATTGGGATGAAGCTGGGGTAACCTAGCTTCTTCCTTCTCCATAAGACGTGACTGAATTATTGGAATTGAGGATTTGAGCAATTCGCATGATTGTATGAAAAGTTGATTGAACTGCTCTTGTGCTTTCATGAGCTTCTGAAGTGAGTCCTCTTGGATTGTTTCTGATTGGGTTTCAAAAGTAGAGGACCCAAGAGAATTATCACTATGATATATAGCTGGTTCAGCTTCCCGACATTGATGTTTCCACTGGTTATAGTCATACGGATCATAGGTGGGAGAATCTGATGGTTGGTAATACTTATTATCACTCATAATATAATCACGCATTGTTTTCTTTTTCTCAGATGAGTGATAATGATTCTCACTTCCATAGTTATGATAACCCCAACACTCGCGTACTGTTCGTGGGGTGGAATTGTTCTCCCGTATATGATCGCGTAAAGACTTCTTAACCGATGGAGTGTTATGCTCAGGTCGGTTCTCAATGATTGGTTCAAGAAAATTCTGAGACATAGGTTGATGTTGATCGTAATCATCATACATCCCTTCACACTGTTTCGCATGCTCAAAAGCTATCTCAGCATATTGACGTTCCCATTCATGCATGTACATGGTGAGACCCTTAATCTGAATCTAATCTTAAGAAAAATAAAAGAAAAGATCCTACAGCAGTATGGAAAGTAAGAGGAGGAGAAGTTAGAAGGAAGGTACCAAATAGAAGTTCCTATGTTAAGATTCTGCAAAAGAAAACAAAAGAGATTAGTTTCTAAAATATAAAGTCTAAAGTAGAAAGTTCCTACAATTGAAATAGAAAGTTAGTTTCTAAAAGGAAAGTTCCCTAAACCTAGAAGCTAAGTTAGTTTCTAAAAAGAATACCTAGAATAAGAAAGTTTCTAAAAATAAAATAAAAGAAAGATGAGTTAGTTTCTAAAGTTAGAAAGAGTTTCTAAAAAGGGAAACAACTAACCTAGTTTCTAAAAACAAAAGAGGAAAGTTCTTAAAAATAAATAAAATAAATTCTAAAAAAATAATTAGGAAAGTTCTAAGCCTAAAGTTAGAAAATTCTAAATTAGAAATCCTAACCCTAAAATAGAAAGTAGAAATTAGAAAGTGCTTACCAAATTAGAAATTTCTATAAAGCCTACAAAACAGGAAGGTTAGTTTCTAAACAGAAGGTCTATAAATAGAAAATTTCTAAAAATTAAATAGGAAAGAAAGTTAGATTCTAAAAGAGTGAGAATTAGAAACTTGCTAGAAAGGAAGACAAATCCTAATCTAGAAAAATAGAAAGGAAGAAATTAAGAAAGGAATTACCAAATTAGAAGCCTATCTCAAAATCCTACAAAACAGGAAAGTTGGGTTAGTTTCTAAAAAGGGAAAAACTATATAAAAGTAGAAAGTTACGTGAAAGAAAATTTCTAAAAATTAGAGGAAAACTTGGAATTAGAAAATTCTAAAAATAAACCCTAAAAATCAGAAAAGTCCTAATCTTAAACTAATTCTAAAACTAGTTAACTTCAGGAAACGTAGCCTTCAATCCCCGGCAACGGCGCCAAAAACTTGTTCACTCCCCAAGTATAGGGTTGTGATGTAGTAATAAACTCGGTAAGACCGAGGTCGAATCCACAGGGACTGAAACCTGTACGTTACCTGAAACTAACCAGATCTAGAACTAGGCTAAGATGAAATTTAAACCAATTATGATTTGAAGAATAATGGTGAAATATTAATCAAAATTTAGAGAATTCAGAGATAGGGAACTAGGGATTCAGAGGATCCACTTGTAGAGATCAGGGAGTTCTACGCTCCATTCATGAACTCAACTGGACTTCAAGTCCCATCTCCATCCAGTTGGAAGATATAACCATGAAAATCAATCTGAACTTCATTTAATCTAGTTTCCAAGAGATCAGACAGATGTAAATTAGAATGGATTCCATCACAAAACCATGCCCATGAGACAAAACAAACAATAGAATTAAACCAATTCACAACTAATCTGAGTGATGTATGAATGTTAGGAAGAGTTCCATCATTCCACCATGTCCAAGAGGCGATGGTGAACAACAGAGCGTCCTTACTACATAATCACAATAAGGGAATGAACATACTTAAAGCCATCGCAGATATATTGTAATTTAGTCACAACACATCATTAAAACTAAAAGAATTCCATAAAATCAAGTAGCATCAAAATCAGTTCAACCATGAATCAAAGCCGTAGAGGTCCTCCATTACGCTACAAGCTTCACCTCTTAGCCCTAGCTAAGAGGTTCAGCCTGTCATGAATGGGCTAAATCCCTCAAACAGAAGAAAAAGAAAAAGAAAAAGGAAAAAGAAACTGCTATCTCTCTCTCTATCTCTCACGTTCCACCAAGCCGAGCTCTGATGGGTCTCCCTTCCCAATCCCCTTTTCTCTACTCTCTCCTCTCTCTTTATAGCTATGCAAGACGGTGGATGGGAGGCTGGAAGAGGGTCGGTGTGGTGCTGGAGTCGGTGCGGCTTTCCTTTCCGCAGTCAGAATCGGAGTTTCCTAACTCCCAATTTTCGTGCCTTTCGTTCAAACGATCAACGTCCCAGGGGACGTTTTTGAGTGCCCTACACGATGGACGGTCTGGATTGATGAATCAATCAGAGACGGTGGCCCACAACTGCCCGCAAATCGCGGACAGCGTCCGGACGCTGAACAGGGCCTGCGAACATTGTTGCTGGACTCTCGGTGGGGCCCACTTCGTCGTTATTTTGATGAATCCAAGCCGTCCATTGGATTGCTCTTGAAAAATCAGACGGACATGAATGACTTTGGTTGTCCGTTGATGCTTCCCACCTTATTTTCTGTTCTGTCGTCCGTTTGTATTTGAACGGTTGAGATTACTAACATCGTGGTGTCTTCAGATTCGGACAGCTAGGCACGGGTTGTTGCTGCCCCAGGAGAGGAATGAACGGTCTGGATTGTCCGTTTGGACGATGTGTGGGGCCCACAACAGAGACCGACAGTCTCTGTTGCGAAACAGCAAACGGCAGTTGCCGTTTTCAGATTTTTTTTTTTTTTAAAAGAAGTCGGTCAGCGCCGCTGACCGACCGTTATTTGATTAAGTGCATACCCGGTGCACTTGTACACAGTACACACATGCTGTACACGTGGGTCCCACAGAGATGTTTTTGAGACATCTGCTCCGTCCATCCGTTTTGCCATATCATTTAAGCCATCAATACCAAAGTTGAAGCAGTTCCAAATATCAGGTGGGCCCCAAATTGTAGATTATTGGGCTGATCTGTCCGTTGGACCACTTCTAGAGGTCTCCAATGGGTGAAAATTGACGTGTACGGTTAATTTATGCTCCTCAGTCCATGTATGAAGTTTCAGGCTGAACGGATGGTAGAAACCTCGTGATCTTGCAATCTGGATGACTGTGTGGCCTCTTTAACATGGACGGCTTGATTTTCTCTGATCCCGGGCATGTAAATTCATCATTCTTGGTCCCCTGGGGTCCGTACCTTGGTGTGGTGATTTCAGAGCATCAAATATACACTTTTAGCACCATTTTGTAGCCCACACTTGCGAATGTACCTTGCATCACAAACACGATTAAATTAGGCTTTTTAAACGGTGGCATGTTCATAAATCCGGTGATAAATGGGGTCTAATATGCAATATTTGACCCTCAACACAAGGCGGTCATAAGTGTATAGCTTCGTGGTCAACGGACTTTCGACGCGCGGTCTAGGTCCGATACCAAGTTTTAAGGTGTTCCCGAGAGCAACCGGGTTTAGAGATTGGTCCTAGGTTTCAGGGTCATGTAGTGCTAATGATTTTGTTAGTTTTGGGTCTTGCAGTTCGCATTTAAAGTGATTCAAGCTAATTTTACAGCTAATCTAGTTTAACACTTAGTTAATTTCGTCTAATTTATAACAGATTTGGGCCTGAGTGATTTCTGCCTGCGGTGGTACTCGAGTCTTTGTACGGATTTTTTCGAGACGTTACAGCCATGGAAAAAGAAAACAGTTTCCTCCCTTGATTTGCATTTCTCTTTGTTACGACCCACTAGAGTTTTGGATCAGCCTGAAAATTGGGCCCATAAAGTTTCAAGGGGTGCTGCATCATGTGGATTGTTTAGATTCTGTGCCCATGACATGTGTGCAAAGGTGCGCATGCATGAGTGCTCACGTAAGAAGGTGAGTAGGTGAGCATTCCACACACACATACATATATATGAAAATGGTACTACATGTATAAGGTTGATCTCATGGGAGTTTCCCATGAGGTCGAGCTCCGTGAGCCTCAACATGTTGTGTAATGGACATCTATATCATCAAGCAGATGCACCCTTCCAAGGTGAGCCATGGCCAAAATATTTGGCCAATCCATGATTTAGATGGGCCACACATGCAATAGACAACAGTTGAGGGTAGATGTCTGCCCATTGAAATCTTCTTTATTGTATATAGGGCCCAATGACATGTAGTTTAGATATCCAACCCATCTATTATGTGTGTCCCACTTGGATGAGGGGTCACATTAAATTTTAGGACATTCTAAAACTCAAGTGACTCTCTCACCAAGTGTTTTTAGATATTTTAGTTATGATTTCTCATGATTTTAGATGGTATGACCCACGTGAGTTTTGAATATAGCTATTTTTTTGCTAACCTAGAGAGGAATTATCAAATGCACGGAGTTCGACCTCATGAGAAGCGCCCATGATGTTGACCTCATATGTGTATGTGTGTGTACACGTTCATTTCGATCCTATAACCTAGAGGGGACTTATCAAATGCATGGCGTGGATGTCCATTGCACATAATAGTGGGGCCCACAGATCTCGACCTCATGGGAAGCACCCATGATGTGGTCCTCATATGTGTATGTGTGTGTATATGTTCATTTCGATCGTGTAATGACGATTTCGATTACCAATTACCTCGGTAATGTAAGGGCCTTTTTATTTTTGTATAAATGCAATTAAACATGTTGTAAATTAAAGCATAATAGTTTCTCATGCAATGTGTTTAGAAGGAGTGGAATTACTATTCCAAAATGGATTAAAACCCAACCCTATTTCATTGCCAAAACTCAGTGGGCCCCACCATGATGTAAGCATTATATCCAATACCGTCCATTCATTTTTTCAAATCATTTTAGGGCATGAGCTTATAAATGGGGAAGAGCCAAAAAGCTCAAGTGGACCACACCATAGAAAACAGTGGGTATATGGCGGTGTCATTACTCTCATTGCTTCCTGTGATGTAGTCCACTTGAGTTTTGGATCTACCTCATTTTTGGGCTCATGCCTTAAAATGATCTGGCAAAACGAATGGATGGTGTTGATAAAATACATACATTATGGTGGGGCTCACAGAGTCTGTGTCCGAATCTATCAATTACTGCATATGTCAACATCATAATATAATAGCTCTTAAAATTTACATATGTAATTAATAAATGCTTAATGCATTAAAATTATAAGTAAATACAACATACCAAAATATCCTTAAGTGAATAATGTCATTGTTACTATTTTGCCACCCTCCACCAAACATGAGAATTGTCAGCAAATATGGATGATGTCCGGAAATAGTGGAGGAATCTGTAATTATTATACTTTTTTCAATTGTAAAATTCTTGAATGATACGAATGTAATGATTTAACATTAAATCATGAAAAATATCATCATTATGATTTTAAAGCCAATGAACCAAACATGAAACCAGTGATAAGATTTACTATGAGATGGGCAAAAAGAATATGTAATCATTGCTCCTTTGCAGGACCACACTAATTGGTAATCCAAGCAACCCAGCCACGTTTGCAACATCTAGTCCACTCATTGGGCGGGTCCTGCAGAACAAGAGGAACCGTCCAAGTGAAGAATGAGCTGAGCCTGGGATGTATTCTGAGCCAGCTCAGATTCTAGCAGCCGTGTTAAAAAGTTTGGGAGCTGTTTGATACTCTGTTGTGAAGCTTGATACACAGGCACTTAGAAATAATATATGTGGCATATATTAACACCAATCAAACTGGCTAAATTGTAGAACTCACTGTGGCTGAATTACCGTCCAAAAATCAGGTTGGTTAAGCTATACTAACCTTTGATTTGTGGACACTACTTTATTGAAATAATACCATTAGATTTTATTTATTTATTTATTTTTTTTCATTTTTAACTTTCCAATACATGTCCATCAATCTAATAGTCAGATAATTAAATAATTATAAGTTTTGATTAACGGCACATCGAAACTAGTACCCACAATTTGAACCGTTTCATTTAAATTATACCTGTATCCCATGTATGCAATTCTTCAATAATTTCTAAATGCCTGTGTACCATCCATCACTCATGATCTCTCTCTTCAAAAATTTATCCAGTCCATTGACACTGCCCCAGTGCCAATGGAACGGGATTCGTGAATCCTTGAAGTGGTGCCCATGTAAATGTATGTGTTTTATACCCACATCATAAGAAACACTGAGGATAATAATACCCACAGTTGAAACCTTCCTAGGGCCAGTGGTGTTGTTTATTTGCCAACTAACCTATTCATAAGTCTCACAAACTTGATGAAAGGAAAACATAAATATAATCTACATCAAAAAATTTTGTGGCCCTAGGAAGTTTTTAATGGTGAGCATTCGATCACATGTGTTTCCTATGGTGTGGTCCACTTATGCTTTCTTTCCTCTAGTGTGGTTCACTTGAACTTTGGATTCATTTTATGTTTGGTCTCATGATTTAATATGAGCTGTGACACCATTTCATTGACATATATAAGTTGTTAGAGTGGAGTTATGGTATTTCAGAAGTCGAGTACGTACTCAGTCCTTCCACGTACGTCTACACAGGCCATGTTACCCAGTGACACCTAATTCACTCCAGAATAAATACATCACAGTGGGTCCCACAGAACCTGGGATATCTGCTTTTTTTACGGCCATAAAATAATGATTTTGTTTTCTTTTCTTAACTTCTGATGAGGATTTATATGATACGTGAGCCTGTTTTCAATTCTGACAAATGGTTCTATGGCCTGTCAATCCAGGCCATAGATCTATTGGGTCCCACTGTTGAACAGAACATGCCTCAAGATCTCAGGGATCTGAAGTCTGGATACTAATCTTAGGATTTTATTCAGTTCTTCATCTATCTCAAAGCTAGATCTAATAGATTAATATTTTTCAATAGGGAAAATGCTTTGGGCATTGGATGAGACAGACCAACAGTCTAAGATGATGGAACCACCGACCTCACTTTTTATCTAACAAGTTTTAGTGATCCAAAATACTCACAGGATGGCCCCCAATGTTGTGCATGGCCAATGCACTACAATTTTAAGATTGGGAATTCTTGGGTGTGTAGACATGATTTTTATCGGTCTGTGATATGACAACATTTCATTAGCTAGCTGGTCAAATTGGTGGACTCTCCAGAAATATTTGGGAGTTGTTTGATACTCTGCTCTGAAGCTTGATACACAGGCACTTAGAAATTATATATGTGGCATACATTAACACCAATCAAACTGACTAAATTGTGGAACTCACTGTGGCTGAATTACCGTCCAAAAATCAGGTTATCTGACCTACACTAACCTTTGATTCATGTTCGCTGCTTTATTGAAATAATACCATTAGTTTTTTTTTTTTTTTTCAATTTTAACTGTCCAATACATGTCCATCAACCTAATAGTCAGATAATTAAATAATTATAAGTTTTGATTAATGGCACATCTAAACTAGTACCCACAGTTTGAACGGTTTCATTTAAATTATCTGTATATCCCATGTATGCAATTCCTCAATAATTTCTAAATGCCTGTGTACCAGCCATCACTCATGATCTCTCTTCAAAAATTTACCCAGTCCATTGACAGCCCCAGTGCCAACGGGAATTCGGTGAATCCTTGATGTGGTGCCCACCTAGATGTATGTGTTTTATACCCACATCATAAGAAATATTGAGGATAATAATACCCACCGTTTAAATCTTCCTAAGGCTTGTGGTGTTGTTTATTTGTTAGCTAACCTGTTTATAAGGTCTCACAAACTTGATGAGAGAAAAACACAAATATAATTTACATCAAAAAATTTTGTGGCCCTAAGAAGTTTTTAATGGTGAGCGGTCAATCATTGGTGTTTCCTCCGGTGTGGTCCGCTTATGCTTTCTTTCCTCTAGTGTAGTTCACTTGTGCTTTGGATCTACTTTATGTTTGGTCGCATCATTTAATATGAGCTCAGGTGACACCATTTCATTGACATTAAGTTCTCATAGTTGAGTCATCATATTTCAGAAGTCGAGTACGTACTCAGTCCTTGTGCATCTACACACTAATGAGATTGTGCCATGGTAGGCCGTGTCACCGAGGTAACCGCTCTGGAATAAATACATCACAGTGGGTCCCACAGCACCTGCAACCAGGGATATCTTCTTTTTTACTGCCATAAAATAATGATCTTGTTATCTTTTTTTATTCTTGTTTAACTTTTGATGAGGATTTATACGAGAGCCTGTTTTCAATTCTGACAAATAGGGCCATGGCCTGTCAATCTAGGCCATTGATCTATTGGGTCCCCACGGTCAAACAGAACATGCCTCAAGATCTCAGCGATCTGAAATCTGGATACTAATCTTAGAATTTTATTCAGTTCTCCATCTATCTCAAAGCTAAATCTAATAGATTAATATTTTTCAATAGGGGAAATGCTTTGGGCATCAATATTTTTCAATAGGAGAAATGCTTTGGGCATTGAATGAGACAGACCAACGTTCTAGATGATGAAACCACCGACCTCACTTTTTATCTAACAAGTTTTAGTAATCCAAAATACTCACAGGATGGCTCCCAATGTCCATGGCCAATGCACCACAATCTTTAAGATTGGGAATTCTTGGAAGCATAAATATAAAGTTTTATCAGCCTGTTATGTGACGACATTTCATTAGCTAGTTGGTCAAGTTGGTAGACCCTTTAAAAATATTTGATGAGCCAATAAAATAGTGCCACATCACATCATGACATAATAATATTTCGATCTGGTTTCGAAATTCTTAGTCATTTTTGTTGAATGTAAACCATTACAGAACTATAGATGCCAACATGATAAATCTACAGCATGGCTTATGCCACTAATGATTTGAATCACTCAAGCATGGCTGCATTTGGAATTTTATACAACCGGTCGGAGTCGACTGGATTTGGTATCACTTGGTTTGGTAACGAGACGGGTTGGACCCAAGCCTGACCTAACATGGAGAGGACTGAACCCAGTCCCACTCAAACCCAATTCCAACCTGAGGTGACCAAACCAATACCAATTAAGTTCCTCTGTAATTGACTCAACCAAACCCTGACTCGACCCAACCCAACCCAACCCAACCCAACCCAAATACAAGTAATTATTCCAAACCCAACATAACCCAGCCTGAATTTGTTCAACTTGAGCTGAACCCAAATTCAAACTGGGTTGGCATTTTCCAACCTGCAGACCCAAACTCGAGTTGGGTCAATTAGGTTCTAGTTGTCCTCAACCCACCTAACCTGGCCCGAATTTGCTCAACTTGAACTGAACCTGAATTCAAACCGGGTTGGCATTTTCTAACCAGACCCAAACTCAAGTTGGGTCAATCAGGTTCTGGTTGTCCTCAACCCAAGATGCAACCGGGTCGAACATGGTACAGTACCTCTTCACAGGTACCCTTAACTGTCCTACTCCATACTCTAGTAATTTGAAGGTACCTGTACAATTTTTCCCCTAATACGTTTAAGTTTGCAACCGTTGATATGATGGGCCACTTATATCATAACTTTTCCATATTGCAAAACCCTAGTTAAAAAGTATTATTTATTATTATTATTATTTTAAATATTTAATTTTAATTGTTTTTTTTTTTTACACACACGTATACACTCATGGGTAGTGGGATTTCACCACCTATGGGGACTCAAACCCTCGACCGTGTTGAAACTCCTGAGAGTCTACCACCCGAGTAAGAGTAATTTTAATTTAAACCATTGTTGTATCTATTTCTTAACCATCCATTTGTTGGTCACCCATGAAAGGTTAGGATTTTTCCATCGGGGATATTTTTGGTGAGTGGACCATCCATAGCGGGGCCCACAACATAAATATTTAGGTTGAAGGAAGCAAGTTGAGCAGAGCTGTGTAAACTGAAAACCCAATCGATGTTTGTACAAATTCTCGGCCCCAGCAGTGTATAATACCCTAATAAATATCTGCTGCCGCAACACGCACACCCACATGTTGAACTGCTCCGTCCCTTTCACCAATACAGTACTACTGCTCCTGAAATATAAATGCATGTTTTCATTCTCACAACTGCACACATCAGGCACATCATTTACATTCAGGGTGCTGATGGGCCATGCCCATGTGGACCACAGATATTCTGATACCTAGCCAAACGTGCTCTACAAGGAAAGACCCTCTTTTTTAGGTCTGCCCAACATTATAATTTTTTTTCTTTTTCCTTTACTGTTCCTTTTTTTTTTCTAACCTGCAGGGGTCAAGCAATTTCTATATGCCTATCAATGATGTGCAGCATGCATGATATTATTATTGTCATGCCCAAGCTTAGTCTTGCTTGTCTTTGTAATATACTTATATCCATGAGAAAGCCACATGGGTTGTCTTCTTACCTAAGATAAGAGAAAAAAAATTACTTTTACTTTATTCAAGAAATCTCTCACTAGAAATATTCTTTAGCTAAAAAACTTCTCAAAATACTTTTCTTTCTCTACCTATACTTTCTATATAGAGCAGATGATAAATCATGTGTGCCGAAACCCAGTGGAACTAGGCTTCATGGGTACATATGCATGAGACAGAGATGCTTTATAGGAGATATGCAATAAGGTGAGAGAGAGACCTATCTCCTTAATTAGGGAAGGATGTCATTTCCCACCACCTCATCATTCTCTCACTTGAAGACTATATTATTTAATAGTGAAAAAAAAAAAAAAAAAAACACCTTCAATAATAACTGCACCCAAATGTCTTCAGTCGTACCCAAATGTCATCATTCGTTAGGCAACTACAAGTCCAAAATAAATCCTATATCAAACAAACTTCTCCTCTATAATATGCTTTATCAACATATTCACCATGTTGTCATTAAACACACCCTTAATCATTACCATTATCCAGTTTTTTTACAATCTTCAATTAACCATTTTAACCAAAAAATTTGTAGCCATCTTCATTAAAAATTTCAATGATAGAAAGACTCATTCGGAGATTCGATACATGTCGTACACCCGAAACAATATGTATGATATCATCCCTGTATGTAAAAATAATTTCTATGTGGTGCCATATGGAATGAAGTTATGAATGCTCTCTCACGCGTGAAGACAACATGACAAAATGATACTATCACTTTCTTGGTTTTTTCCACCTGTCGATTATATTTTAATTTAATTGAATATGAGATTGACTCAGAGGTAAAAATACATTTGACTGGGAGTTGCTACTAACCAAAATAAGGCTTTGTAATCTACGATTGGCTAGGACTTGAGAATCGCCTAGAAAGTAAAAAATGCAAAGAATTTTCGACTCAAGTGACTCTCGCGTCGGTGTGCACCATAGATTCTAGGTAAGGGCCTCAATTATGGAAAATGAATGGATTACGCACATTTTCTGACCGTACAATGCACGGTCTTTACTTTATAAAATTGTATGTTTTTTTTAAGGGATTTATAATTACTTTCAATATAATAGAGTTAAGCTATACTACGTTAAGTCATAGGGTCATGGTAGACAAGGTAAAGTAAGAAAAAGAAGCAGTAGCAATGTAAATACAGTATTAAGCTATACTACACAGGTTTTTTAGGACCCGATTAGGAGAATAAAAAAAGACAATAATAATAAATGTGGATGTGTGCCAATGTTGGATACGTTCAAGGTATGTGCGGAACGGAATCCGACTTCATTTTGAGAAGTTGGTGGGAAAAGGAAAATCAGAACATTTTTTTTTTTTTTTATCAAAAGGGATGACTGAATATTTCGAATTCCGACCCTACTCATTGACTTCTATGATGGCTTTGACTTTAGGATGCAATTTTAGCTGTACATGTGCTTCCATTTGCGTTCATCGAAGTTGATGGAATGAATTCCATCTCGTTAAATGTGGGATGTCTATAAAAGCATTCGAATCCAAAATTCATTGATGATTCATATTTTCTTATTGCATCACTACTGATAACACTTTCCCATCTCTGAATGACTTGTTTTTCTCAATCAAATTTTCTTAGAAATTCTTTTAATCTAATGTTTGATCATGCAAATCAGGTTCTGAAATTTTCCTTATTTGTTTTTCTAATTTTATAATTTTTATGCAAGTAGTTATATTCTTTTTGCAATTCCAACAGTTCTTTGTTTTGTGTTATTTTGACTTAGATTTCATCTGATTTTTTCGACTGGTACATTTTTCAATAGATCTTTCTATGATTGTCATTGCATAATCAAAAGATTATTTATGTGTTTTTTATGTGGTTATATTAAGATTTGCACCATTACTAATATTCATGATTAAACCATCCCACAAATTTAACAACGACAAAGTCATACGTGATGCTTGGAGTAAATGTGATTGACACATAATGGGATCGCCTGCATCAACCAATTATAGTGAAAATGAGAGAGGAGAGGGGGAGAGATAGAGAGGGATCTCAAACCCGTTGGACGTGGACCACAGATAAGAGGATGGAAATTATCCATTGTTGAACAGTTAATTATCGGTCCAAACTGGTTTGTTACGGGCCACTCTCTCCCTTATGCACACAAGCATATATATAGGTCTCATGTCCAACTGGTTGCACCAGAAGTTACCATCACTACAAGAAAAATAACTTTTATTGGCACTGATCACATTCAAGAAAAAATTACACAATTATACAAAACTCAACCTTAACCACTCATCAAGTGGGCCACACCACAAAAGGAAAAGAATAAACTTTGATGAATAAAAAAATACAAAACTCAACCTTAACCACTCATCAGAGGTGGAGGGTTGACAACCATCCATCCAAGCATTCCTTTCGAGTACACCATTGGGTGCAAGCCATGGTGAAGAAATGGTTTGGATTGAATGATCCCAACCATCCCATCAATTGCATGAGAAATGATCAATATAAAACATAGAACATAAAACGGACGGCGGTAACAAAATAACCCACATTCAGATGGTTAGGATCATCATATCAACGTACTTATTTACCATGGTATATATCAATAGACGGCCTAGTCGAACGACCATGTGTCAATCAAAATCTTTTGGTATGCTGCTAACCTCCCAAGGACTAGCCCAACCCCATCTATTTTTTGTTTGATACACATGAGTGGACTGCACAAGATTTAGATAGTATATGGAAATATTGAGAAGTGGGTTTTTTGTTGTTTCCCTTCTTTTTACTAATAATTTTCTGCCTTTGGATTAGCTTCCCATTGCTTTTAAGTCTTAATAAATTTAGCAATGGTCCCTAAACAATTGAGGGTCTTGAAATCCACTAAAAAAACGGGTGTGGGTGCAGCACCACATCCCCTTTCTCTTCATAGACTTGTATTTTTACTCTTTCTATCATCCCTACCAAGTGTCTAGTTTTCTTAGTTGGGAAAATGGATTGAGTTTTGGGGCTGAAAGCTGCTGCAAGTGAGAGTGATAGAACTAAGATAGAGAGAGAGAGGAGAGCATGTGAGAGTGATAGAACTGAGGCAATAAAGGAAGAAGATCCTCCATGAAAAGGGTGGACTTTTGAGCATGTCAAATCATAAATTTATTGTGAGAGGTGAAACAGCAAGAAATGCAGCTTTTCTTTATCTTTTTCATTTCTCTTCATTCTTTCTTGTTTGCCTCCACTTATCCATGCTTCTCTCTCCCAGCCACCACACACACAAACCCACCCTCCCGCCTCTCTCTCTCTCTCTCTCTCTCTCTCTCTCTCTCCTGATTTTGTTTTGTTTTGTACTGCTTGTTCCCATTAACTCCACTTTCTTCCCTTGAGTGATACTGTGCATAAGAAATGATGATGGGAGAAGGAGATTCCTTTGTAGTTTGAGGGAGGTTATTGATTCCCACACGTTAGCAGGATCCTCTCTCACCTTACAATCTCTTTTAGTATTTTGGGGGGATTGAGGAAGGGAAAAGACTAGAGAGTGAGAGACAGAGAAGGAGAAAGAAGCTTTTGATTTGATGAAAGCCACAGAAACCAGTCTCATAAGAGATAATCACTTGTGTGCTTTTCTTTTCTGTTCCATCACAGATAGAAAGTAGAGAAAAACATTGGGTTGTGTTGTTAATAAGTGCAGAAAGCTTGGGATCTTAACATGTGTTTTCCCCCCCTTTATCTTTTGTTGATTTCTACAACTGGCCCTGAATTATTCCATGAGCTTGCAAGTGGGCTTCCTTCTCTCTTTTAGCCTGTGGTAACTCATTTGTTTGCGATTGTACAAAGATGCCTTGTTTTTGCTATGATGTGAGTGAACAACGGGGGTGCTGCAAAGAGGAGAGAGAGAGAGAGTTTTGGGCTGTGGTGGTTGTTCTTGTTATTGCTCCTCATATATTGTGGCCTTAGAGAGAGAGAGAGAGAGAGAGAGAGAATTTTGGGCTGTGGTGGTTGTTCTTGTTATTGCTCCTCGTATACTGTGGCACTAAAGAAGAGAGAGAGAGAGAGAGGAGGGGGATTACTTGATTGTTTTTTAACCGTCTTTTTCTGTCATGACAGGGAGAGAGTCCACAGCAAGGAAGTTATCTGAGAGTAATGAATGAAAATCCCACAAGGATACAAGCAAGGTTTGTTGAAGTTGGGTCGTACGTGTATGTGTGTGGTGGAGTGTGTAGTTCCTATATTCACCATTAAAGGCTTTGCGTGTGAATGCCCAAGAAAATTCTCCCACCTATTACCACAAATCACTGTCCTTCCTTTGTGCCCTCCTCTCCTCTTCTCATCCTACAGTTTGGATGAGATAGCCTTTTTCAGCACTTCTGATTAGGAAGAGGATCTTTTAGTTTTGTGTTTTTCTTTTCTTCATGTCCCCTCTCTCTCTCTATTTATACGGAGTATTTCTACTGTATCCCTCACACCCAATCCTTGAAGATTTTTGGATTCTTGCCTCTTGAAATTCCCTTTTTATACCCTTTTAACATCTATTCAATAATTTTTTTTTAAAAAAAATGACATGGATATATACATATACATGTGTATAGATATATCTACTGAGAGAGAGATGGTTTGTATAATGTGGTTATACGTACATAAGCTGCCACTCCCACCACTCCCCTCCCTGTTTTTGGCAGATCATGTCCTGTCAAAGAAACTGCATTCTCAGATGTCCTCTTAAAGCAAGGAATGCCATCTCTCTCTCTTTAATGCCATCTCTCTCTCTCTCTCTCTCTCTCTCTCTCTCTCTCTCTCTCTCCTGCCTGTTTTCTGGGTTTTCAGTGCACAAACATCTCATTCCCCTCCATTTTCTCTTTTGGGTCTCTCAACCAATCTACAACTCCACCTAAACACCTACTGCTACTACTACAACTAGTACTGGTTGAGATGCTCAGCTCATTGAGTTCTCATGAAGAAGAAGAGAATCCAGATCACCACAACCACCCAAATCCCCCACGCGGGTTCGCCTCCTCTCCAGGCAACCACATGCGCCAGTTACTAATCAGCTGCGCCGAGCTCATCTCCCAATCAGACTTCCCAGCAGCTCGCCGTGTAGTCTCCCTCCTCTCCACAACCTCCTCCCCTTATGGAGATTCCACTGATAGATTAATCCACCAATTCTCAAGAGCCCTCTCCATCAGACTCAATCGCCGCCGCACCTTCCACAACCTCATCTCTTCCTCGACCGCTACATCATCCACCTCCACTCCCATTTCCAATCCAACTTCCATTCAATCCTCCTATCTCTCCTTAAACCAAATCACCCCTTTCATCAGATTCAGCCATCTCACAGCCAATCAAGCCATCTTAGATGCCATCGAAGGCCAAAGCTCCATCCACATACTCGATTTCGACACAATGCAAGGAGTGCAATGGCCTCCTCTGATGCAAGCGATCGCTGAGAGATCCCCAAACCCACCCAAGATCCGAATCACTGGAACTGGCCATGATTTTGAGACCCTTCAAAGGACTGGCGAACGCCTTCAGAAATTTGCACAGTCTTTAGGCCTGAATTTTTTCTTCCATCCTCTTCAAATCCAAGA
This sequence comes from Magnolia officinalis, assembly GCA_021015155.1. Lineage (NCBI taxonomy): Eukaryota > Viridiplantae > Streptophyta > Magnoliopsida > Magnoliales > Magnoliaceae > Magnolia > Magnolia officinalis. The sequence continues at coordinate 356,496 of JAJHSJ010000015.1, forward strand.
CGATCCATCTTCGGCTGCATTTCACCTCCCATCTTCCATCATTCTACTCCCCAATGAGACACTGGCTATCAATTGCGTTCTTTATCTTCACAAGCTTCTCCGGGATGACTCGCGTGACGTTCGGCTCTTCCTCCGCGCCATCAAGGCCATGAACCCTAAAGTGGTGACTGTTGCTGAGAGAGAAGCCAATCACAACCACCCAATTTTCTTGCAGAGATTTATGGAGGCTTTGGAGTATTACACTGCCATGTTCGAGTCCCTTGAAGCAACAGTGCCACCCAACAGCCAGGAGAGGTTGGCTGTAGAGCAGGTCTGGTTTGGGAAGGAGATCAGCAACATAGTTGCAGCGGAGGGAGAAGAAAGGAGGGAGAGGCATGAGAGGTTTGAGAGTTGGGTGGAAATCATGAGGAGCTCCGGCTTCTCGAATGTTCCGCTGAGTCCCTTTGCGTTGTCGCAGGCCAAGCTCCTTCTCAGACTCCATTACCCTTCTGAAGGCTATCAGCTCCAGCTTATGAATGATTCCTTCTTTCTAGGTTGGCAAAACAAGGCCCTCTTTTCAGTCTCTTCATGGCAATAAACCCTAGTTCTCTCTCTCTCTCTCTCTCTCTCTCTCTCTCTCTCTCTCTCTCTCTCTCTCGGATTGCTAGCTAAAACCCAGAAAAAAGCAAGTCATGGGCTTCCCAGAAACCCTAACCCTAATTCACCAAATAGGCCTTCCCCCCTATCGTCAAGGCACTAAACCCTAGTACTTCTCTTCCTTTATTTCTTTCAGCCCCTATCAGCTTTGAGATTGCCAACAAAAACCAACTTAGAGAATGTCATGGGCTCTCCCATAACCCTAATCCTAATTCACCTGACACACACCTCTTCTCTCTCTCTCTTCTCTCTCTCTCTCTCTCTCTCTCTCTCTCTCTCTCTCTCTCTCTCTCTCTCTCTCTCTCTCTCATGCATGCGTGGATCTTGAGGATGTGTACGTTGCATGCAAAATTTTGGAACTAGTAACGGCTATTTTCTCAACCAACATCACCACCCTTCTCTTCTCCTCACACATCTTCACTTCTTTCAAGCCCGTTTCTGTTGGGAGGAGAAGAAACTGAATGTTCTCTTTTTTTAGCTAGGGTTACTGCGTCATATTCCTCTCTTTCTTTCTCTCAATATAATAAGTCCTTGTAATTCTAAAACAAATCATCTTATGCCTTCCCAAAGGCAACGGCTGTGGTCTTGATTATCTAATTCTCATATTCCAGAATGAACTAAAGCTATTATTATTATTATCTCCTTACATTGGGTCGTCTCTCTTTTTCTTTGCTTTATTTCTGTTATTTATGTTAATGGATGCTTCCACTACATTTTAATATATCATTTCAATTGCTCTTTACTTGCCTTTCGGTTGTTACTGTTTGAGTTTTAATAATAATTTATTGTTAATGATCATCTCTGTTTACCACTATCACTTAAATAACAGAGAGAGCAGACAATGATACTCTGGAAGAATAAAACTATTCATACACATCACAAGGCCACTGCACAGGTGGCGTAATACATGTACATCAATCCAAACCATGCAGTTAGCGGCCCCTGCTGTAGATGAGACACAGTCCCAAAATCAGATTGGATAGACAAGCTAAACTTCCAATTAATAGACATTTGTGTATAGAGTTTGAACTGATGGCTTTTTTCATAACAACCGTACATTCCGTGGTCACCAATCAAAAAGTTAGAATCACCTCTCCTGGTATGAGTATGGATTGTCATGTCAAATCACTCCAACATAAAACGACTTGATTTGCGATGGTAGTGATAATAGTGAGAAGGGGGCTTATTTTCTTGTATGAAAAAAAGGGGGAGCCTTGTCTTTGTAATATTCCTTTGTCTTGTTTCTCTAAGCATGATGTTCTTTCAAGTAGAGAGCTGCATGAGGTTTCTCGTTTTCTGCACCAAATGCCCGTATATGCCTGTGGCTGTCTTTGATACTGCACCCTCTTTCACCTTAATATCTGCCATTTGTCCCCTCAACAAAACCATGAAAGTTCTCCCCACTTGGGGTCTTGGTTGCCCACCTTGCCTGCTCAACATAAATCATTCCTATGGGAATCCATGATGGTTGGGATCTTTCATGTCTCTCTGCTTTCTTGGGGACCCATGTATGGTTTTCCTTGAGGACCTCTCTCTCTCTCAAAAACTCAAAGTTGGTTTAATCAGAAGTCATGATGCAGAAGGTGGTATTGAAGTTCTTATCTGTCCTTCTACAAAAGAAAATGAAAGAAATTTAGAACTTAAAATCTCTTGCATTCTTCTATCAGCAGTCTCTTCTTCTTCATTTTTTAAAAACTAAAGCTTTTTCCAATTCATTCATACATGATATCTGAGGTTTTCTAATTCCACAGCCTGTGGGGACCATACACAGGCGCACGTGTCACAATGTGACATGTGTGAGATCTGATCTTTCCATCAGATGAGGTACTTTGTTTAGATTGTCTGGCATAAAAATAAGGCCATTTCACACCTCAGGTGGGCCAGAGAATATCAAAACAAATGAATGGCTAGATATTTTTTTAACCGTCAATTTAACTTGTACATCGTGGCCCACCTTAAGTGTGAACTTGTCTGATATTTTTCAGGAAGAAGGTATAAGTATTATTTCCAACCTTATTGAAAGCTCAGCCCAAACATGTGTTTGATACTTGCACCTGTGCTTCCGTGTGGATGTGTATGGATTTGCATTCGTGTGGAATTAACACACCTCATGATATCATATGCCCATGTTACGTTTCAAATGGAATAAGGGTATTCATAAAACTAAAACAATACTAAATCAAAGATTGCTTTAAAGCAAAGCAGCTTTATATTGGAGGGACCCTACAAAACACTGTAGGAGGTTCTTTAAATCAGAATCTTGTTGTTATTAGTCAATGGGCTGTTGTTATCAATCCAATTTCTCCAGATTGGGGGAATTAACTGGATAATTAAAAGTAAATTGTCAACTGTCCATATTCCACTGAACACCACATGCTTGTGATAGTCTATTTGGAACCAGCTATTTTTCAGCTATGCTCCATCCATTGTGGTGCCCATGGTACCAATCTGATGATCCTAAACATCTGATTAATAGCAATTAAAATCAACAATTAAGATTGGTCGGAGAAACAAAATAGATTCAATTATCATTTTGAAACATTTACTTGATAAATCCCACTTTGTATTGCTTATGATTCCAAGATGCATTTTAATTTGATGATGCAAACTATCCAATCTATAATTTGTAAAGAGCAGATGGTTGAAAAAGATGGCCCACATTGAAAGAGTTAGCTAATCCAATCGGTGTGGTTTTTTTTTTTTTTTTTCACCATGGCTTGTCCCAAAGGGCATGAACAAAAGAATAGCCCATATCAATGATTGGTGAAGCCATGTGCCACTTAAAAATATTGGGAACATTACTAACGTCCCTATGACGGTGAGGACATTAGCATTTTCTCTGTACATACACAAATCCCATCTTAATTTTTTAAAAATAAGCATTGATTTATAAAGTAGAGAAATGCTCCAGTAATCTCAGAGCACTATAAATGATACTGCACTTACTTGCATTAGGACACTAAGACACGTCAATTCATTAATCCAGACTTGATTAGGTCCAATGCACATTCCATGGCCTACCATGCAAACATCACAACCTATGAAAAATACTAACCATTGATCTATGGCCTTAATATAGTGGTTGAGATTGTTTACACAAAATAGGTCCAATAAACACTGTGATCCAACTATTTGTTAGGGCCATCATGGATTGCTTATCATTCTAAAGAATCACTTTTGTTTGGAAATCATAACCATCCAGCTCATGGCTTGGAAAAGGGATTACTATAGAAAATAAGGCCAAATCAAGAATGGATTGAACATTAATCAATGCAATTTTTGCATGGTAGTCCATGAAAGATATAGTATAAACCACATACAAAGATATATACAGGGGTACTATATAACTTAATAAGTGCTTTGAGAGCAGTACTTGAGCATTATCTGTATAAAGTATAAATTAACCACATACAAAGATATATACCGGGGTAGATAAGATGCCATTATACTTGTTTGACTGAAGAAAAATGAGATTTTAGAATAGGATAGGTAGACAAATGCCATTATATTTTAGCTCCACCTCCACCAATAATGTCAGGACTTCAAGTGGGCATATCTGTTGGGCTGGTATCTCTCTCCTGCCTGGTGATCCTGACACAGACAAGATGGATGGTTGCAACCAAGACAGAAACCGAAAGCACCCCTAGTTAAAGAAAACTACAATGAGTTGGGTGTAGTACACATGCTCCAGAGGAACCGCATTTAATGGCTGGTGGCCACACCACATATTGGCTTGTGTTCTGGTTTTGGATGAGTATCATGATATCTACACCCATCCATTTTTCCCATCTTAGTACATGGTTTCAATTCCAAGATGGAAACTAGGTGCATGCAAACCAAAACTGAGGGGTGTAAACAGCTATTTCCTTTGGATGATATGGACCGTCTGTTTGGTTTTTGATTTGCCAAAAAGGCAGCATCTGATTTCTCCCCTCACATGCAATTATTGCAATGATGGATGGGGGGCTAATAAATCTTGATATGTCAAACAGATTCTCCATTTATTACCTTAATCATTGAATGCTGTGAGAGAGATCCTTTTAGGATAATTTGGTGATGTGGGTTCCAATATTTATTGAGGAAGGATGATAGTTACACCTCGTGCTTTTGATAAATACACCTATATCCTTTCTACTTTTGGTGCAAGTGTAGCACTAGAAGTATGATACTGCAATACCAAAGTAGAAAAATGGCGTGGGAGTAAATGCATGATACTTCCCTAGTCATTGAAGAGAATATCTACACCTTGTATCTTTCCTTTTCCAGTATATTTTTTTAACTACATCAGAAGTATCGTATGTATGGATGAGTGTGTAGACGCAGACATACGCTATTGACTTCTAATTACTATTGAAAGAGTTATTTTATTTTATTTTAATTATGGCTAGGGTCTATGAAAGCTAGGGCAGTGAAATTGCCCACGGATTGAAGGGACCATGACCCTTTTGTGGGGTCCACCATGATTTGGGTGTTTTATTCATGACATCTATCTGTTTTACCATCTCATTTTAGGGCATTAGCTCAAAATTGAAGCATATCCAAAGCTCAAGTGGACCACGCCATAGGAAACTGTGAGGATTGAACGCTTATTATGAAGACTTCTTGGGGCTGAAAGTTTTGGATCAAGCTTAGGTTTGTATTTTCCCTTCATCAAGGTCTGTATGACCTTATGAACAGGTTGCTTGACAAATAAACGTGTGGGGCACCCTAGGAAGGTTTCAACGGTGGACATCATTTTACCCACGGTTTCCTGTGGTGTGGTGCACTAAGGGTTCTTGCTCTAAAATGATATGGCAAAATGTATGGACAACATGTATAAAACACATACATCATGGTGGGCCCCACGGTCTTTACACCACACGCTATCCAGTTCCCTTTCGTTCGGGTGGTCCATGTGATCAGACCTGTCCTGGCCTTTTAGGCTCCAAAAATCTGATTAATCTGAAACTCATAAAATAGAAGGAATTAACTAGTAATCTACTTCTTAGTGACTAATGCATTTTACATTTCCAAGTAGAGGGTCCGATCTTTCATTGTTGTGTTTGCATTTTGACGCAGGGGAGGACGTGAGGTCGAGCACCGTCTTCCTCAAGAGGATAACTATTTCGAATCCACGGAACTTCTCTGGACTCCTCACAGAGACTTCTCGAATCCACGAGAAAAGAGAGTAGAAAATAGAAATAAATTCGAAATAGATTAATGAATGAATAAAAATGAGTTCACAACCCTTTAAATAAGGGTACTAAGCAATGGGAAAGAAATCAGAATCAAACTACAACTAGGACTCCTAGAATTTGCGACTTACTATAAATAGTAAACTTACTATTTATAGATGGTCGTGATGTCTACTAGTGCGCAAGGTTTTCGGCCAAAAATAGTAAGTGTCCTATTTGGCTTCACCAACCCGTTCTCCTAATTATTCTAAGCTCTTTTCACGTTGGGCGCAACTCCTAAAGCCCAACGGATGAAGAGTCATAAGCAAACTAAAACTTACTATTTATAGTAAAAACGAAATTGAAACAAGGAAACGACCGTCAAATCAGGGGTTTCTCGCAATTCCGAGCGTCGCAACCCGGCGTTGCTGGGTTGGTTGGCTAAAGTAGCTCGTTCTACCCCAAAATCATATATTTTTCTTCGGCTAACTCATCTCGGATTGCGAGATACGCCTGATTTAAGGTCTGATGGTCCAGATTACTTCTGTCGCCGACCGGGCCTTTTCTGATCCATCTTTGCCATGTAATTGTCCACGACCCGCTCTACATCACATTTCCAGACCTGTTTTGGTGCCTGGTTCTGGTTGGTTCGATCCGTCGGTCCCATCCAGGTTCTAAAACAGTACATTAATGTTTGAATTTCAAGCAAACCACAAGCTGGGCTGCGCGTTCATGTAGGTAAGGCCTACTTGGACTGCATATCAACACATCATTAAAGTAAAACAGCATTATTGGATGATCAACACATCATCAACACACCGATTTATGAAAAGCTTTCTCATGAATTCTAACTTGGGTTATTTCTCTTTTGGACCCGTCCATTAGGTATCAACTAATTGACCCATTAGGGCATCATTTTAGTACAATTGTTGTTTTATGTATCAGCTGAATGTACAGTTTCTTAGTGGTAAACTCTGAGGAGCTTCAACACGAGGTCTTGGGTTTGATACCCATAGGTGGTGAAATCCCACCACGGCGTGTGTGGGTGCGTTTCTTAGTGGTTTTATATCATCAATCACACTTTAGCTGAAATTGAAGTTTTTCTTATTTCAATCATCACACTTGGAATTCCAAAACCCTTTTCTCCATTAAGGGCATGTTGGTTCAGTGTAAATATAGATAAACAGTAGTAAAAGCACAATAATGAATACCAACTGTTTCGCATATAAGCCAACTTTCATCTTAATTTTCAGGCAAAACTCAACCTTGTAAAAGCAAAAGGTATGTGGGACTTATAATGATTCATATGTTTTATCTACGTTGTCTCCTCATAATGATTTATATATTATATCTACATTGTCCATTCATTTTCTCATATTATTTTAGGACGAGCTAAAGAATAAGACAGATCTAAAATCCAAGAAGACCACACCACATACAATGGTGGGTTCAATGGCAGAAGTCATTATTTGCTTCCTTTGGTATGGTCTACTTGGGCTTTAGAACTGCCTTATTTTTTTTAAAAAAATCTCATGTTCAAAAATAATTTGTCAAAGTGAATTAACGATGTAGATAAAACACATACATCGTTGGGTTCACAAAGTTTTGCCACAGAGACATGATAGGGGGTCACTTAAATTGAGTGACCCCTTTGAGACATCCTTGTTAGGGGAAATATCAAAGTAAATAATAATTATTTATTTATATTAAATTACTAGTAATTACATCTAACTAAACATGCCCTAACTACAAATCTTGGATGAATGCCAAGCTTGCTGTTGAGCCACTTCGACATAACTTCCGGAGAAGAAATTCCCTACAAAAGCAAGTCCATATCAACAATGTTAGTAAATATATTTCAAAAAAATGCCAGTGAGCCTTTTTTATACCTATTTTGTATGAGCGTGGGATCAAGCTTATCTAGACTTACAACACGAAAATGAGCTTGGCTCTCAAACACCCCTAAGTAAGACTGTTTTCTTATTGCTTTATACACTGTTTATCTCAGCTTTTGGCACTAAAAAATAGTAGCATGAGCATGTATTATTGCAACGTGATGGTTACAACACCTAACATGCTTAATGCATACATCATTTTTCCTATTTATGTTTTAAGGTGGTACACTCCTGAAATGTGTGATGGTGGAAGATTGCTTTTTCACTGGATGATGTTTTCGTTATTGTGTGGTTGATCCTTTTTTGGGGTGACAATGGCCCGACTTATATGATTTGTTATGCTCATCTCGGCTTCCTTGACCGTGTAATACATTTCTCAAGGGCAGCATATGAATGTGCATTTAAATTAAAGACTGGAGTCACCACCAGCCAATTAAGCTGCGGTGTGTCTACAGTTGGTTAGAATCTGTGCTCCTGCCTTAGGTTGGTGAATTGTGAATTTCCCCGGCTCGAATGACTCCTAATATATAGTCTGCAATCTAAGTAAGGGTATCAGTTATAAGAGAAGAAGGGGTTGGGCACTTTCTCTTACTCACACTTATATGCGGTATCTACTTTAAGGGACGTGTCTTTTTTAGGCAGATAGGAAAAATATAAATAGATCCTAACACTGCTTCACAAAGTCAAAATATAATGGGCAGATAAGTAGAATAAAATAAAGTAATAGAATGTAATTAATGTAGTAAAAGAAAAGAAATAATGATTGCAGAAAAATAAATGTACGGAATATACTGCATTCTAAGCTTGATTGAAATGTGAGAAATATAAAAGAGAAGTCAAATATATTTTTCTTGAATCAGAAAAAGAATAATCGGACGCCCTTAATCTTAACTCTTCTGATGTAACAAGATTAGCTTTACTCAATTGAATTGTTGTTGTTGGATGAGGCAGAACCAAGGCGTAGGTGTGATTAATGAAGCGAATCTTAAGTGGCAGAACCTCCTTGTTGTAGGAGAAAGGAAGCTAAGGAAAATTTTAAAATAAAATAAAAACACTTTTAGACTAATTCTTCTACCAATTCTACCTCTCCTGAATAGTGGGCAAATGCTTGTTTATATAGGCTTGTAAACCATTGGTTAATGGATGGCCGACGAACATTGGATAAAATTTTTACATGCGGTATCTGTCAAAAACTTTCCAGGTGGCACCAGTTATATGTGGCTGTTCAATAGCCAACGGTCTACTTAGTTCAGGGTGGGGTGTCTACACATCTCCGTGATGATCTTAGCTATCAAATATCTCTCAAATAGATTTTTTTTAAAAGATACTTGATCATGTGGTTTGGATCATCCAATTGATGACATTTTTGGGATATAGGCAATCCTAAAGAAGACCGATCTGCTGGATGGTCTGGATAGGGAAGCACGTACGGGTACTGTGCTGGGTGAACATTAACATAGTTAACCCATGAGTTGGATGTTAGGAAAACCCTAGTAATGGTAGTAATGAGTCAAATGAGGAATGATTCCCAGATAAAAGATCCGGAATTGAGATAATACTTCACCTCCACTGTGATGTGAGTGTTATAACCTTTAGGAACCGTTGATCATCGACCCATCCGACAGTAGAGATGGTTGGAGGGATGGACGACACGCATTTTGTCACGAGTACAACAAATAGTGGAATAGTTTCAATTTTCAAAATGGTGACGTGAAGCATTTTCAAAAAGGTAGAAAAAGACAAGTGTCATTGACCTTGGTTGAAGTTCATGAAAGGCCTCCCATCCCCCAAATACTATCTGGGCACCTATCAAGTCCATGTATGTGTTGTTCCTTCAACAGCTAAGGCGATAGTTTTAAGTTGCGAAGGTGATTGTAGGGATTGAAAAGCATAAGGAACAAAAGCAAAAAACAAGTGTCTTTGATGTTATATAGGGACATGAAAGAGGCCCACCAAAATCCAATCACTGATGGGGTTACCTTATCAATTCATCTTGACGTGTGTGTTGGTTCATTCAACAAAGTGCAACATTTTCAGAAGGTGATGGAAAATCATCCAAAACCCAGACAGAAAAACATGCCATTTATCATAGGAAGAACATGCAATGGCCCACTTCCAATCCCAAAATCCAACATGGGTATCAATCATTTTATTTTATTTTATTTTTCATGTATGTGTTGTTCATTCAAGTAGGGAGAGTAGCTGGTAGGCACTAGTACTTGCAACCAGTTCATTTTCTACAGGAACCGGATTAGCTGTTACCCGGGTAACACCTCAGTGGGTGTTACTCTAACTGTGTGGGGCCTACCTTGAGGTATTTTTTTATATATCCACGCTGTCTATATGTTTTCCCATCTCATTTTAATATGAGATTCAAAGTCTTAATAATATCCATATCTCAGATGGACCACACCACTAGAAACAGTGACTAAAGTCAATTAAAAACTTTTTGTGGGCCACGAGAGTTTTGGATCAAGACGATATTATTACATTCCCTTCATCCATTTATTCTTGACATTATCAAAAGGTTGGATGTAAAATAAACATTAAAAAAACGTTATGGGAGCCCTTTGGGATTTTTAATGGCGAGGCACTCAAACACCACTGTTTCTTGTGGTGTGATCCACCTGAGATTTGATCTGCTTAAAATTTGGGACCACGTCCTAAAATAGGCCTTAAAAACGGATGGACGGCTTGAATTTACAAGAAATCATCAAGGTGGGCCCCACAGTGAGGGTAACACCCACTAAGGTGTCACCCGCGTAACAGCTAATCTGCTCCCCCATCCACAGCTGTGATGTTGGATGGAACCAAACCAATTATAGGGTTTTTACAGAAATCGTATCTCATGGACAGAAATATAAATATTTTGATATGGGAAAAGATATATTTAGCACCCTTGGATTTTTAATATATGGACCTTTTCTTCTACTTTTGGTCCTAGAATAGCACCACAAGATCATTAGCTCATAACAATAGTAGAAGAAAGGGGTGTATGATTTAAAAGAAAGGGTGTAAAAATCAGTTCCTTTTGATTCAAGAAATGAAGTTGTCCTTTGCAAGAAAAGTGGAAACATCAAAGGAAAAGAGGGTGTACACATTAAAATATGGGTGTAAATATCAAGACCTTTTGAGAAATTATAGTATACTCCAAAAGAGTATGTTTAGTTATACTCTAACACCCACCTTACACATTCCATACATGTCAATCTGACCATCCAACTCGTGGGTTCTAGTAAAGATGGGATGGTTAGAAAAGTACATTGGTCAGTTCATCTTATCCATCCCATCTGTCCCCACAATATGGACAGTGGAAAAGAAAAGTAGTTAATGGTCCAAATTCAGTAGGCAAATTGAACAGTCAGGATTCTTCCATCAGTTTCCCTTCTGGGCTACTCTCCAAATCTAGTGGGACCCATTATTCAGACATCTAGATTGACTTGCATTTACATATGAGTATGATCCTCCATACACTACTAGAGTAAGATGTGTTATCTTATTATAGGCACGTAAACACAAGAAATGGTGCTGAGGAGTCTGGGTAGACTCTTTTTTAGCTAAAGAGAGAAATATATTCCTGCACGTACGTAGAAATGGTGCATGAGATACCTATCTATCATGATAGATTGTCCAAAAGAAGAGAGGGTCCTCTCTCTCTCTCATAGAGTGTGAAGGACAGGAGGATGAATGGTGGGGAATGGATAATGTCTAGCCATAACACACGTACACACGTGTCTAGGTGGGGTGCAGGAAAGAGAGATGAAAAGGGAGGAGTATGGAAAGGTGGATGGGACCGTGCAAGAGAAGTAAATGAAAAGCAGTCAGTGTATTTATTTTAGTGCACATGCTCGCTCGTACCATCAGATACCAATCCAACCTAAATGATTTAGAGAGAGATAGAGTCCGATAGAGAGAGAGACGGCAGCATTCCTACAGTTTTCTTGAAAGAGTGGAACCGTCCATTCATTGAAGATGTGTTTGTGTGTGTGTGAGAGAGAGAGAGAGAGAGAGAGGGAGATTGAGAGAGGGTTTGGTGCTTTGCGTGCAACAGGAGAGAGGCTGAGAATCCATGCGTGCAATACAAGTTAGAACGGTCCCAAAAGATACATATGATGATTTTTATGTCATGTCAATTGCAGGCTAATCCCACACTCCAAGAATCCAACTCCCAACACTCATGCACCCGTACGTGGCCTACTGGCACATGTGTGTGGCTTCTTGGTCGTTTATTTGGTAGCACTGCCAACCAGTTCATGACTCAGATTCTAAAACTGGACGGGACAGGCCCACTTACCAGGTGACACGCACGTGAGAAGAAATGAACGGTTGGGAAGATGATAACGTGCGTCACTGGGGTGAGTTTGTGGAGAACGGTTGGCTACTCCCCCTGCCACCAGCCCCGTGGCTGGTGGTCGGTGGTCTGTGGGCTCCACCATGATGTATGTGTTTCATCCATTCCGTTCATCCATTTTTACGGATCATATTAAGGGTTGGTACCAAAAAATATAGGAATATAAATCTCAGCTGGACCACACCACAGGAAAACAATAGTGATTGGATATCCATCGTTAAAATCCTCCTAAGGCCCACTGTACTGTTTATTTGACATCCAATCTGTTGATTAGGTCATGCAGACCCAGCTGAAGGGAAGAAACAAAGATCAGCTTGATCCAAAACTTTTATGACCCCCAAAAAGTTTTTAATGGTTGACGTTTATTCAACACTATTTCCAGTAATGTGGTCCACTTGAGATTGAGATATACCTAATTTTTAGTCTCATACCATAAAATGATCTATAAAAATAAATGGACAGCATGGATGAAACACATACATCATGGTGGGCCCACAGAGCACCGACCATCAGCCATTGGCTGGTGGCAGGGTGAGTAGCCAATCCGTTTCCAAGTTTGTGGGCATCTGGAATTTGCATTGCTCTACGTAAACTCCTTCTGTCTCTCTGAAGACAATGGAACAAGGCCCACAAATGACTAATCTGTACCGTTCACCAAATCTCATGATATATGTGGCCACCATTTGTTGATCTCACACGTGTATAATTAATAATGGTCGCGTTTAGGGCCCGTTTGGATGGAAAGTAAACTAAGAGTTTCTTTGAATTCATGGAAAGGAAAGGAAATTACATTGTTTCTTGTGTGAACTCACTTTTGGCTGATTTTGGGTATTTTTATTTGTTAGAATTTGTATAAATATAATTTCTCAATTTTTATCTTTATTGGGTAGTACACAAATTTATTTTTCCACCTACACCTTAAGAAAGATATTTTCCACTATGGACAAATGGATAAATCAAAGCTTCTTCCTAAATGTGCTATCATCTATCTTCAAATGCCTCACATATACCATATATTTCAAATGATTAATTATCTATTTTTAGTTATGCAGAAACGTGCAATGATGTCATATGTGCCACCATCCATCTTGTCTTGTGCACTAATCTATCACCTGTGCCATGTACCATGTGTCATCATCCATCTTCAATCATTCCAAATATGTCATATTTTCCAATAGTGATAAGGTGCACAAGTGTCATATGTGTCAATGTGCTTCTTGTGTCACATATGTCACCATACAATTTCAAGTACCTCACATGTACCATGTGTATATGACTATTCAACTTCAACTTCAAGTGCTCATGTATGCCTTGTATATATACCACATGTGCAACTATACAATTTCAAATATCCCAAGTGCTAATTTGGCACATGGTAGTGAGTGTCTAGATATTTTTCAAGAATTTTTTTTTTTTAATAAATGAACAAATTTAAAAATAGATACTAAATTTATATAAAAAAATCTTTAAAAATATAAGAAAACAATTGTTCCTTTTTCACAGTTTTTTGAAAATAAAATTTACTAAGAAACATTATTTACTTTCTTATGCTTTCCATGAATATAAGAGAGCTTTAAGGGAATGTTAGGAAGATAAAAATGTAACATAAGTAGCAAATTGACATTGGCCTTATAGGAAGGATATCCTTTGTACCTGTTTGTTTTACTAAAGAAAGATATTGAAAAATATTTTTTCTTTACATTTGAAAATGTTTCAATTACTTTCCCATAAAGACAAATTTTTTTCTTTTACAAATTGTCATTTAAAACGTCACATCGAGGCAAATTATTTTCCATCCATTTGAGTTTTTTTTTAATTATTTTAATTATTATTATTTTAATATTGTACTCCTTATCAATGAGAGAAAGCAAATGCAAACAATTTACATTTGCTGCTTCCAAAGTAGGTACAAATGTCTAATCATCGTAAACAATTTGTATTCCCCAATTTTTATTCTATCCAAACAAAACCTAACTCTATCAGGCGCTAACTCTATTATGTTCTTATTGCAAACCCAAAGAACGACACGAGCATGTGAAAGAACCGCACGTACTTGTGCGAAAAATTTGTGATGCACTATAACTTGTGACAAAGGGCAAAGGAATGAATAGTTAAGGAAAGAGAGAAGGAAAGAGTAAGAGAAGAATGAACTCTTATATTATAATTAAGAACTCTTTTTCTTGTTCAATAATATGATATTGTACTCTTTACACTATGCTGAACATAATAGGAGTTACAATCCACTCTTCCATTAGAATCCAAGGTGAGACTAATTGAATATAAGGCAAAGTATTTAACTAAAACCTAATGAATCTGAAGATAAGGAGCCTCACATGGACCTATTAGATTAACAATAATCTATGATGCTCTTATCTTTTGTTAATCTTGCATGTCTAGCTGACAAACAACATTCCTTCTTGAGATTTTAAGGCAATCACACTACTAACAGTCTTTTATATTTATTGTCTCTCTTAAAGAAGACTTCAACTCCATACTAATTGTATTTGTGCAAACTATCACCCCTCACATACCTGACCCCTCTAATGCCGTGCTAGAGTTTTGAGATAACTTTGCTTGTTCTTTATTGTGAATAACTTATCAAGTGTATCCAACACTTGCTTTTTTGATTTTCACTTTTGAAACGCCCACTGCTCCTTCTACACAGGATCTACAAGAGATCTGTGCTGGACCCACTTATAGCCTTTAATAATTCCAACCTTTTACGTATGACTCTATTAATGACTTGCACAGGTCATAGTTGAAGTCTGATTATTTTCTCCAAAACAAGAAAACACCATATCCTACCATCTTTTCCTAAACCAAAGTTGATCAATTTCTTGAGTGCATAAGCAATTATGTTTATGAGTGTGATTTGATCTAAAACACTATTACTAATATAAATTAACTTAGATGATCATGTGTGAGTTTGGTTCAATGAACCAATCACTACACAAGATATTTGCTAGGTTACCCCGATCTTAGCACTTGATAAATCTTGTTTGCCAATAATCTTGAACGAATCAATCAAATATTGATTAATACATAATTGATCGAACACTTTGAAAATGGTGTTTCTGTTCAGAAACAAAATGTTCTAGATGTTCCTATAATTTGTGCTTGATTAATGCATGATTGATCATACATTACTTGAAAATGGTGTTTCTATTCATAAACGAAATCTTCCAAATGTTCCTGAAAATTTGTGCTTCCATTAGCATCAGGATCCCAATTCATCGATGACCAAGTTACCATGATCAAAGCTAGTGGATATGATACCACTTGTAACTTTTATGCAACCGATTAATCAAACATGTCATGTTTCATGGCATAGCTTATAGACATCACACTAGTTATTAGACAGATTGTAACACCTTCGTAAATGACAGAAGTTAAATAATGATCACTACATTACGTCAAAACGCAAAAAAAATTATAACCATCAAATTTGGCAGTCATGGGCTGTTGAATAATTTGTTAGTTATTCGACGGGCAAGGGCCATCGTTTTTTTGTGATTTGGGCGATAAACAAAAAGTTTACAGCGCTTAAACCCTAATCTCTCTCTCTCTCATTAAGCTCCTCTCCCATATTTTTCTTTTCATTTTTAAAAGGTGGGTCCCTTTTTGAATATGGATGGACAGTGTGATATGGCACATACATCAATGTGGACCCAGGGTGGTCCTGATGGTGGGCCCCACTGTTCCCAACAATGGGGCTCCCCTGAAATGTCAAAATGGGTGGATGATGTGGATATAGAATAGATGTAATAAGGTGGGCTCCACTGTCTAGTAATCACAGTGGGTCCCACTAACGTGGTGGGCCCACCAAAAAAAAAAAGCTGAAAAAACTGGTGTGTTGACAGATGCCTTAAATCTATCTATTTATGCATTGGTCAACTGGTCGGGAGCCTGGCTCGACTGGTCGAGTAGGCCGCTTGACTAGTTGAGGCCTGCTCGACTCAAAGTCCAGCGACCTATGATTTTTTGGTGTCCGGGCTGCTCGACCAGTCGAGGGGGTCCTTCGACCAGTCGAGGTTACACAGATCCTGTGCGGACTGCGTAAATTTGAGGCAGTTTTCGGACTTTTCCAAAGGAGGTGCGTAAGTGGAGTTTCTTAAACTATAAATAGGAGTCCCTAAGGCTATTCTAAGGTATTCTAAAGCTTTCTAAAGGAGTTTCAAGGGTTCCTAAAATTTCTAAAGGGTGTAGCAAGGGTGAGATTCGAGGTTGTTCGAATCGGGTAAATCCTATCTCTTTGTAATTTCTATTTTCATAGTGGAGATCTGTCGCTTTGTGTCGTGGTTTTTCCCGCAAGGGTTTTTCACGTTAAATCTTTGTGTTCTCTTGTGTGTGCTTGGTGCTCTTGGATTGTTATCCTAGATCTAGATCTGTGTGATTCCGTAGCACAAATCCCAACAAGTGGTATCAGAGCAATCATTGGGGCACAGATCTGAATCTACATGATTAGTAATAATGGCAAGTACTAGGTATGAGATTGAGAAGTACTTAGGAAAAATAATTTTGAGTTATAGAAGATCAAGATGATCGGTTCTTTAATCCAGCAAGGCGAAGATGGTGCTCTTGAGGAGCGAAAGTCTACTATAACTGATGATGATTGAAATACTCTTGATAAGAAGGCTTTATCATCGATCCGTTTATGTTTCACGGATAAGGTTCTCTACAACGTCATGAGGGAGAAAACTACGGCTAAGTTATGAGCGAAGTTAGAGGATGTCTATGTGAAAAAATTCTCTGAAAATCGCCTACATTTGAAGCGACAGTGGTATAACTATAAGATGACAGAGGGTAGAGATCTGGAGGCTCACATTAGCAACTTTAATAAATTGGTTTGCAAATTATTGGATATAGGAAGTGATGAAAGATGAAGAACAAGCACGTATGTTGCTGAATTCTCTTCTGACGTCTTATGAGTCATTCAAGGACACAATGTGCTCAACAAATAAAACCTTGAGTGTCGACATCGTTATCTCGACCCTTCAAGGGAAGGCTATGAGAAAACTTAACGTCGACATGGGATATCTTCTGAGGCACTGCTTACAAGGGGAGAAAATTCTTAACAAGGTACAGTTCTTCAGGTTCTAGGTCCAAATCCAAGGATAAGGGCAAAGGAAAGGTAAAATGCTGGAATCGTAGGAAGGAAAGACATATGAAGAAGGATTGTGAAAATCCTAAATCGAAGAGAGAAGATTCTGAGGCTTCGAACATGAAGGCCAATGCTACCACACCAGATGGATCGAGTGGATGTGATGGTAATGTTTTGTCTGTGTCTACGATCAGACGGCCATACGATGATCATAAGGACAAGTGGATTCTAGACACAGGGGCATCTTTTCACATGACTCCTCATCGGAGTTGATTCATCAACTACAGGGAGTGCGATGGTGGACAGGTATTTATGGGCAATGACATTACCTATAATGTTGTAGCTGTTGTTTCTGTGCGCCTCAGGATGTTTGATGAGGTAGAGCATACCTTAACTGATGTCAGGCACGTTCCTAATTTGAACCAAAATCTGATTTCTCTTGGTGTATTTGAGGTAAAAGGATGCAAGTACACAAGTATTGATGGTGCTCTTAAGGTATTTAAGTGGACACGGGTAATCATGAAAGCGCAACGACTCGGTAACTTGTACAAGTTGATCGGGAGCACTTCAAAAGGTGGAGCTGCAGTGGATGTAACGGATTCCACCTCTGTACGTGTGTGGCATATTGGGCATGGCCACATGAGCGAGCGAGCAGAGCAGGAAGGCTGAGACGTGCGGACAGAGATACAGAGTAGGTAGAGCATCCACCTGTGAGAAGAATCACACGACATGATCGCAGGATATCGGCAGGTACATAGATGACTCTAATATCGCAGGGGATTTATCTTCTATTCAGATAGTTCTGGGTAAGCCTGGTGCTGAGAAGCGAAAAGTGACTATGGGCAATGTGATGGATTCGTTGTACCAGACCGACATATGGGAGCGGGTGGAGCTTCCAGTGGGTCGAAGAACAGTTAGATACAGGTGGATCTTCAGGAGGATACAGAATAAATATAGGGCAATGTTGGTAGCGAATAGTTATGCTCAGAGAGAAGAGATCGACTTCTCAGAGATATTCGCGCCGACGGTATAGTAGGTGTCTATTAGATTGTGATTGGTACTGGTTGACCAATGTGATATTGAGCTGGAAGGATGGATGTGGAGTCTGCACTTCTGTAAGGGAAAGTGAATAGCAGATCTACATGAAGCAACCAGAGCGGTTCAAAGTTAAAGAGGGTGAGAAAAGACTTTGCAGAGGTCGTGGTTCTACCTGTCGCCTAGGCAGTGGTTTGATTCCTTCATAGTGAGTCAGGAATTGATGATATGTAGATCGCCAATTATGACATGTCTAAAATCAATATACTGAAGACTCGGTTAAGTGAGACATTCAGGATGAAGGATCGGGGGGTAGCAAAGAGGGTTCTCGGCATTGAGATTGAAGGAAGAGTAGGCTTTGGTTATCGCAGGAAGAATACCTCGGGTAGGTATTGATCAAGGATGTGATGAATTAGGTAAAGTCGAAGAGTGTTCCCTACGCATCTTTCCTCAAGTTTTTCTCAGGACATGTCCCGAAATAGATGAGGAAAAGCAGGATATCTCATAAGCCTTATTCGAATGCGGTTGACAGTGTATGACATGGTCTGGATTAGATCGGTTATTTCACAGATTATCAATGTTGTGAGCAAGTACCCCGCAGCAAACAATATTGGGTAGTGGTGAGATAGTAAGAAGACTATGTCTTTTCTTTTGGGAAGACAGGAGCAAAGGTGGTTGACATGTGGATTTAGATCCGGCAGACATGATCTCCAAGGTCGTTCCTGCAGAAAAGTTCAAGCTATGTGCAACTTCTCTGGGCTTGGCTATGGTGTAGAAGAAAGACGGAGTGTGCATGAGAAGCGGTGATTGAAGCTATGATATGATGCAGAGATAAGAGAAGAGGGCAGCAAGATACACAGTTGAAGATTGAAGGTATTGTGAAGATTGTTGACAGATGCCTTAAATCTGTTTATTTATGCGCTGCTCGACTTAAAGTCCAGCGACCTATGATTTTTTGGTGTCCGAGCTGCTCGATCGGTCTAGGGGATGGCTCGACCGGTCGAGAGGGTCCTTCGACCAGTTGAGGCCTCGGCTCGACTAGTTGAGGTTACGCAGATCCTGTGCGGACTGCGTAAATTTGAAGCGGTTTTCGGACTTTTTCAGAGGAGGTGCATAAGTGGAGTTTCTTAAACTATAAATATGGGTCCCTAGGGCTATTATAAAGTATTCTAAGGCTTTCTAAAGGAGTTCCAAGGATTTCTAAAAGGGTTTTAGGGTTTCTAAAGGGTGTGCAAGGGTGAGATTCGAGTTTGTTCAAATCGGGTAAGTCCTATTTCTTTGTAATTTCTATTTTCATAGTGGAGATCTGTCGCTTTGTGCCGTAGTTTTTTCCTACAAGGGTTTTCCACGTTAAATCTTTGTGCTCTCTTGTGTGTGCTTGGTGCTCTTGGATTGCTATCCTAGATCTAGATCTCTGTGATTCCGCAGCACAAATCTCAACATAATGGACGATTAGATAAAATTCATCTACCTTGTTGGACTGCCCATTAAGGTTTCAAGTATGGATATCAACCCCACTGATCTTTGAAGCAATTTGTTAAGTTTTTTTTTTTTTTTTTTTTTTTTTCACTCAATAAAACAAACTCAAACTAGTTACATTTGTAATGAAAGAGTTGTTTTAAGACTGCCATGTACTAATTATATATATAAATGATAATTTATCTTTAGCTAATGATGAATAGATTATGTTAATTATGAGAAATAGAAGTATGGAACAAATTAAATAAATGTTAGCTAATATAATTATATACATAAATGATAATTGGTCTTTAGCGAATGATGAATAGATTATGTTAATTATGAGACATAGAAGTGTGGGACAAAATAAATGTTAACTACTATAATTGTATGCATAAATGATAATTTGCGTTTAGCTAACGATGAATACATGATGTTAATTATGAGTCTTAGAAGTATGAGACAATATAAAATTTAACAATTATACAAAAAAAAAAAAAAATGACAAATATTGCTCAATTGATCTAAAATGATTATGATTTATATAAAAATAACAATGGCACTTGAAAAGTTTGTAATTCAAGCAACCAAATGCTTTATTCAATGGTTTTAGGATGAATTTTGATGTAATTCATTTCCATGATCAAATTGAATGCATGTCACCAAAGCATGTGAGTAGTATATATAGAGGAGAAAAATATAATGATGCGAAAGTGATGCTTTGACGGCAACAAGTGTTTCTCAAGCCCTTGATTATCAATTTGTGTTTACTTAAGACATTTAAATTTAAATTACATCTTTTATGTACATATGGTTTGATAAAATATTGCTTCTACTCAATGGCATTAGGCCATCAAATTCTGTCTCGGCAGACACCTTCAACACCTTCATTCGGCGGCTCCCTCGAGGCGATGAAAAGAATTTGACAATTTCGGATTTGGTTTTTGACTTTCAAAAATTCGACGGCAATTTTCGACACCCACATCCGTCGACTTTTTGTCAAATTTAGGCCTTTAAACTTGGACGTTTTTCACGTTGTTGGTTTTCTCCTCACCTATTCAAATTCAAATGCCCAACCATTATCACCATGTTTGTTGTTGAATTGATACAGCACAGGAGTCGGAGACACCAACCCAGCTATCTACAGCTTGAGGAACCTTAGGTCCGGAAATCATCCACATAAAGGCCCCTTTTTTTTTTTTTTTTTTTCTATCAGAGCAATGCATCAATGCATTTACCTGAAAAAGCAGTAAGTTGAAGAACATGAAATCCATGGGCATGGATGTACTCTGATGGTGTGTTTAAAATTTGATGCACAGAGTAATAAATTAGCCTGCGATGACAGAATGGAATGTGTGTGTGTGTGTGTGTGTGTGTGTGTGTGTGTGTGTGTGTGTGTGTGTATATATATATTATATATATATATCTATATATATATATATATATATATATATATCTTACTACAACAATTTTTGTGTGTGTCCAATCAGTTTACATGGCGTGGCGAATTTTAATGCCATTCATTAGGTTTCCAGATGTTAGACATTAAATAAGCCTGAAAATGGGTTCATCTCATTTTAGTTATGATTAATTAAGATCGACTCATTTGAGAAAATGGGCCTATTCGGTAAGCCCCTGAAAATGGGTTTATCTCATTTTATTTATGTTAACTAAAATGGACTCATATTTTAGATAGATGGGCTGGCTTGGTAGGCACCTGAAAACGGGTTCATCTCAACTAAAATGGGTTTATTTTGAAAATAAAAAATAAAATGGGCCTGTTAGGCAGATGCGTGAAAATTCATTTTAGTTAGGCTCATTTGAGAGAGATGGACCTGTTTGGTAGGTGCCTGAAAATGGGTTCATCTCATTTTAGAGAGAGGCTTGTTTGGTAGATGCTTGAAAATGAGTTCATTTTATTTTAGTTATGATTAACTAAAATGGGCTCATTTTAGATGGATGGGCCTGCTAGGTAGGCCCTGAAAATAGGTTTCTCTCATTTTAGTTATGCTAAACTAAAATGGGCTCATTTTAGAAATATGGGCCTGTTTGGTAGTTACCTGAAAATGGGTTCATCTCATTCTAAAATATTCTCCTTTTACAGACATGGGTTTGTTTTGTAGCCACCTGAAAGTGTTGATCTATTTTAGTTATATTAACTAAAATGGGCTCAGTTTAGAGAGATGGGCCTGTTTGGTAGATGGCTGAAAATGGTTTCATCTCATTATGTATTAGAGATTATGATCTCCGGTACGTAAATATGATGAGCTAAATAGAATTATATATTAAAGATCGTGATCTCTTATGCATAATTATGATAAACTAAAATGAGATTAATTCATTTTCATGCATCCACCAAACAGGCTCTTGATTTTGAAAATTAATGCTGTGACAAAGATATCCATAGTTGGGCTCATCCAACTTTCTTTTGGATTGAATAACAAGACCGAACCGTTTCAACTGCTATTCATTTTAGGATGGATCCGAAACAAAAAGCCGCTCACAATAACTTAATAGAAACTAAATATAGGTTAGTCGAAAAAATATCAAGATAATTTAACAAGTATGTTTTTATTATTTCGGGAAAGTTTTCTAATTTTAGTCAAATTGAGCGTATACGGCTTCTTTTACTTATGCCATCAAATAAGTTGACTAACACCTTTCATTAATAATATCACTTTCATTTCTCATTTTAGATATTTCTTTGTATTTAAAGATTCAAGAGCTATTTTTTAGAAGAAAATGATGATTTCTTCATTTTCTCCATGCGCAGGGGATGATTCCTTCCTACTAGAAAATACTTCAATCTGCTAGTGAAAACATTAGCTTTAGTTTATGATTGTTACAATGGAGTGAAAGAAATATGTGGTTGTTATTGAATTACTGATTCAAGATTTTTGAAGCTTGGTCCTTGCTTAAATGATCCTGACCATTATCAAACTGGTCCCACCTAGGAAATATCTCGCCAATCAAACATCTTCACCATCCATGTCGAAGATCCATATTTCAATATGTCCATTTGGAGGAGGATGATCTTTGATTAATGGGACCTCTCCAGTGGTCATTCAAGGCAGGGAAATGAATGGACTGCTTTGAATAGCCATGTGAACCCCAAAAATCAAGAAAGCAATCACATGTTAGGCCCAAACACTATAAGGTCAAAATCCAAGTAGCCCAGCATGGGCCTAGCACGACAAAGTCCAGCCCTTGCCCAAAAACTGGTTCGACCGAGCATAACCTGGTTCACTACAAAAGCTAATAATCAAGCACCTAAAGGCTTTAAATACAGGGGAAATGACTTATGGTGAGTAAAATCTGGCCTGTCCATCAGGTGCCTTGATAAAAAGATCAGACTGACTCAACACTCAGGTGGGCCACCACAAATTTTTACAGCCAAAATCCCATAAATTCAAAGGCAAGGATGACTCAATAGTCAGGTGGGCCACCACAAATTTTTACAGCTAAAATCCCATAAATTCAAAGGCTAGGATGACTCAATAGTCAGGTGGGCCACTACAAATTTTTACAGCTAAAATCCCATAAATTCAAAGGCTATGGCCCTAAATATTATAATTTTGAATAATTTTTTTCATCTTAATGAGAGAAATACATAGTAAGGAATGAACTGAATGACATAAAAATACCACAGTGGCTTATACACTTCTAATAGTGACTGACTATTGGATGGTGTTCTACGGACCCCACTATGATGTATGTATTTTATCCACACCGACCATTCATTTTTACATCTCATTTTAAGGCATGAGCCCATAAAAGAGGCAGATTCAGATCTCAGGTGACTGCATCATAGGAAACAGTGTGGTTGAATGCCTGCAGTTAAAAACTTCTTGGGGCCCACAATTTTTTGGACCAAGCTTATATCTGTGTTATCTCTTCATCCATCATCCAGGTTTATGTGGCCTAATCAATAGGTTGGATGGGGAATAAACATTACAGTGGGTCATAGGAAGTTTTTAGTGGTGGGCATTCAATCACTAATGTTTTCCTGTAGTGTGGTCCACCTGAGACTTGGATCTTCCTTAGTTTTGGGATCCTGCCTTAAAATAATAATTCAAAATGGATGGACGGAGTGGATAAAACACATGCATCATATTGTGGGGCCCACATAGCCCCGCCAGTATGTGATCCATGTCAGATGTGAGGCCCATATGATGCATGCAGGCCATCTAACCTGTCGATCATAAGCGTCACCTTATATTCCACTATATTAACAAAAATCAACCCGATCTATCCTTCAGGTGGGCCACAATACACAGAACAATGTGAGAGAGGACGAACACCCTTGATTTGCACAGGAGCCCACCAGAACTGAAAAACATCCTAATTTTTCATATGACTCTACATCCAGACCAATGAAGGATTGGAACGAACTAGATGTAAAGTAAATAAAATTGGTGGGCGTTCCCTCTCAACTTATACCCAGTGGCCCACATGCTTAACAGATCAACAGAATTTTCGGATCCTGTGGATAATATACGCTGAATCATATGATGGACGGATTGGATTTGCTAAATACATCACCTAGGCCCCAAATCACTGAAGCACAACCCAACATGACGGACTGTGCAGTAACTCAGCCGCGCTATAGTCTGGTGAGTAAGCTCAGTGGGGCCAACCTTGATATATTTATCATTATCCACTCCGTTCATCTGTTTTTTAAGATCATTTTAATGTAGAAAAATAAATTTTAAGTAAATAAAAAGCTAAAATAGACCACAACACAGGAGATAATGGGGATAGTGACGTCCACCATTGAAGCCTTCCTAGGGCCCACAGTGATATTTATTTGTCATCCAACCTGTTCATAAGGTCTAAAAAACATGGATTAAATAAAGACATAAATATAAGCTTGATCTAGAACTTGCGTAGCCTCAGGAAGTTTTTAACGGTGGATGTCATTATTTCCACTGTTTTCTGTGGTGTGGTCCACTTAAGCTTTGGATATACTTTAAGTTTTTTCTATGGTTTCTAAATTGATCTGTAAAACGAATGGACGGCGTAGATAACGAAAATACATCACGGTGGGCCCCACAGAGTAGCGTAGTGAGTTACTATACAATCGCGTCATCAGCATAATACATTCTTCTCCTGTTTTAAGCAGAAAGCGAAAGAGAAAGCAGAGAGGAGAAACAGCTTCTCTCTCTCTCTCCGCCTAACACGATGTCGACGGCGACAAGCAGCGGCAGCAGCGGGCTGACGTTCAAGCTCCATCCGCTGGTGATCGTCAACATCTCCGACCACTACACACGTGTCAAATCCCAGTCCCTCCACCCATCTTCACCCGCGGCTCAAGTTAGCACTAACGGCGCACCCTCCTCCTCTCCTCCTAGGGTTTTCGGTTGCGTCATCGGTGTCCAGAGGGGCCGGACGGTTGAGATCTTCAACAGCTTCGAGCTCCTCTACGAACCCTCCACCGACTCCCTCAACCGCTCCTTCCTCGAGAAGAAGCAAGAGCTCTGTAATAACACATCCTCATACTCTCTCCCATCTATTAACTTTTATCTAAATTCAGTCTCTTCTAGGGTTTTAGCTTCTGCCCTTTTCGAATTTCCCCCGCCAGAGAATGCCTGATTGCGCTGGGCCGACCTTTTTCTGCGATCCTTGGCGTTCATCGAGTTTCGGGTTTTTGAACTGTGGATAAAACATGTAGGACATCGGACCTATTTCAGTGTGTTTCTGCAATTCAGGGCGTTTGACTCGTGGGACCGTCTCATGCTCCCAAAACTCTCTCCAATCGGATAATAGGCCGTTGGCCGATTACCAATTTGTGCAATGCCAATCAGTTGGTTTAAGACCATCTGATGGAGGAGATTTTTGGGGTGTTGCCCATGTGGTGAATGGCCCAGGATGCAGAAAGATGTCCTCAACATGTTTGTTTGGTTAAGCACTATGAGATAACTACTGTACTTATACCAGCGCTGCATTGTTTTTTAATGAAAATAGATAAGAAGGTGTTCCCGAATTTCTACATACTCGGATGGTATTCTACGGGGAGTGATGCTCAGGAATCGGACATGCAGATTCATAAAGCTGTGAGTGTTGCATCTCTATTACTGTTTTTAATATTGCAAGCTCATGAGGTTTACAGATTTTCTAATGAGATATCTGTTAAGAAGAAACTCCACATGTTGTTAAGTTTTAAATTGTGTTGATGTTAGTTACTGTTATGCTATTCTTGTGTGGGTTTAGTTCTGCATCGGTTAGTTCAGAAAAGGCACTTGTGACTCACTCCTATCTATATAAAGGGCTTAAGGTAATGTTGGTTGATTTCTTAGATAACAGTACTTTATGCACCTGGGAGCTCTAATATGGTTAGTGCCCCATCCCTTTTTTGAATTTAATACTTTATGGTTCTTATTTTTTGTTTTGTTAGTATGTTAAATCCCATTTCATCTGGTTCCTACCTTTCTTAATTGCCTTGTCGCGGTCTCATTTGGCATATGCTTTGTGCATTTTTTGCTCTATTGGATCTTTGCATATCAGAAATTTGGAATCCGTTTTTTATTTTATTTTTTATTTTTTTATTTTAATAATTGGGAAATGATAATTGGATATGTTAAGAATTAAAGCAATGGAGCACCTGCGTGGACGAGTGCTGTTTACACACTGATGCGTAGTAGAAAATAAAGAAGAGAAAGGGAGATAATAGAGAGAGAGAGAGAGAGAGAGAGAGAGAGAGAGAGAGAGAGAGAGAGAGAGAGAGAGAGAGACGTGTCTGCGCAACTTATGAGAAGGATGGTGTGGTTCAGTTGGCTGACTTCAGCGCTTTTATGGAGGTCGGCACCTGGTGCGCTAGCATTGCCTCAGGGCTTGATCTGTCTAGCCTTTCTGTAAACATCGGATTTGTTGATTTTGCTAGCGACAAGTGTTTGCCTCAATCTCCATCGGAATTTGATGAAGTAGGGGTGGGCCTTTATTCAGAGGATGACTCTCGTGTGGTCTATTCCTCCTATGTGAGTGTGGGAGATCCATTTAACTTTCACTCGCGCTACTCCCCTCCTTTAACCCCTATCTCTCCAGAGGTCTTTCACATCCCTCCCTCCTCTTTTCCTTTGCTACCCCCTAGTGCCTAGTGGTCTTGGGATTCTGTTGTTGTGCCCCAAGGTCCCTAGTCTCTTGGTGCTTTCAGTCCCCTGCTCTGTTATCTATCCCCCCTTGAAGACTCCCCCTTAGTTCTTTACCTGGACCTCATTGAAAATGCTTTGCACGTCTCCCCCTTGCAGGCGGCCATGTGTTTGGATAATGATCGGTTTGCTTCTGACCACATCCGTTCATCTACCTGTCTGATGGGAATTATGGAGAGCCTTGTTGTGGCTGTTAGGGGAAAGCGATGGATTGGGGAGGCTATTAGCCATCTCGGCAGACTTATTGGGGTGGTGTTTGGGGATTGTGATGAGGACTATGTCACCCTCTTCCGACTAGTTGAAAAGAGAGGTTTTCAGGTGTCTTCGTCTTAACTCCTTGTTGATCTTTGATCCAAGCCAAGTGATGTAGGGAGTTAGCTAGCCTCGAGGCTGATCCAAGTGGGTTGGCTGAAGTTTTTTAAAGATGACCTCTCCGTCGACGACGCTAGCCTATTGATGCAACGCTCTTTTCCGAAAAGTGGTGTAGAAGATGAATCCCGCAGAACCTCCCGATAATGTTGCTACTGCGTGGACCCAGGTGCAACCTAGAAACCGGCATCGACCCTTGCTGACGAACAACCGACGAAAATACTCCTCCTACCCCACCCTCTTCGTCAAAGGATACTCATTTGGATGGGCCCCGCTCAACTTAGAAAAAGTTTTCGGCAGAGCGGGAGTTGTCATGGATGTCATCATGCTGCGCGACAAAGAAAGTGAGGCTTACCGAGGTTTTGCTCTGGTTCGCATGAGTAGTGAGGCCGAACTGGCTAGGGCGGTCGCCATGCTTCACGGTGATTGCTATGACGGGAAAAAACTTCTAGTTCAAAGAGTACGCTACGGTCCCGAATCCCTTTTCCCTACATCAAATCTCAAGAGGGCTACTCTGTCTAATTCAAAAGCTCCTGACAATCGCCTTCCGCAACCAGGGACGAGCCGAATGCCCCCTGCTCCCTCAGATCCTCCTGCTAGGCTGGTATCCGGCTCTTTTAGAGACGCTTTACTACATAATCCCTCAGCAGACACCCACGCAGAGCCGTCACACGATGCGATGACCGTTGATCACAGTTCTCCTCCAACTAAAGATGCCCCGGATGAGCAGACAAAATTCTCCATCTTCGTTGATCAGGTGACATTCGAGAAAAACCGCAGTGATCTCGCAAATACTGTTGTGATCATAACGACCGACGACGCTACTATTCCGTCAGTCAGGGAATGGATTAGAGATTGTACTGGTTTTCAGTATGGGAACTCGGAAATCAAACCCTTAGGCTACAACGCTCTCTGGGTCGGGGTCTGTCCAGGATTAAACCCTGAAATGCTTAAAATGGCAGGCCATGTGCGTTAAGATCATAGAGTGGGAAGAATTTTCCATCTTCGGCAAAGAAAACATTTGGCTGCATATCTGGGATGTTCCGATGGAATGTTGGTCCGATGATTTCATCATTAAAGCCGTTTCCCGTCTCGGGTTTATCCTCGAAATCGACCCTAAAACGAAGATGGGGGTGGAACTCGGCGTTATCAAAGCTCGGGTGAGAAGACCGAAAGGATCACCTCTGCCCAATCATCTCCGAGTCAAGGTTAACAATCGGATTATCTTGCTTCCGGTGCAGAAGGAACAATCCTAGTCATTCCAACCCAGATGGGGTGACGTGTGGTACGCCAGAGAGTCAACAAATCCGATGTAGTCGCAGCCGCACCAGAGACGGAGAAGAAGGTGCACCACCCCCGTCCTCCGCCGGACTACCGAACGATCACGCCTCCTCCGTTCCGGCATCCCTCTCACCTCCTGATAGAGAACGTCATTCGGAGGGTGTACGTGGCAACTTCGCAACAGCCCTCGTAAATCGCCTGACGAAACAAATCTCTGACTACGGCGGGGAGTCAGAGAGATCGGCGAAGAACGAGCCACGTGTCCTCGATAATACCGCCCATGCTCTGATGGTGATTGTTTCCCCTCAGCGTTCGATGACCTGTTCGATATGTGGCCGATCCCTGCTTCATCATCAATGCAGCAAACTCGACAATGACTCCTCCATCGCAGCGCCTCGACGCGTGTCTCTGTCAAATAATCTCAACGATAGGAGATCTCTCCAAATGGACGCTTCAGATCTCTCCCCTAAGCTAACGTCTCTCATCGAATTATCCTCCGTTATCTCAGGTCCCCTTTCTACTCGAATCTGAATCCCCTCCTCTAAGTGGGGACCCATTACCTTACCCGAACCCATACCCCATCAACCCACCCACCCGCACCAGACCATCGGACCCGAGCACCATCCCGAACCCGACCGATCCCAGAACCCGCTTCCCCTCTCTTACTACCCAAACCCACCCCACTCTGATCATTCCCTATTAGGGGAAACATCAGATCTCATCTCCTCTGAAGCTCGCTCTGCCTCCCCTGTCCCCTCGTCCCCTACGATCTCAGATTCCCAAACCAGGGACTGGGCGGATCTGGGCCCCCTCACCTTATTCCAGGAGGACTTCTCCCGCGAGGTGATAATGGCAGAACCCCTGCAGATGTACAAAGACATTCCTCCGCGCGTTCAACGTCTCAATCCGGGAGACCAACCAGACGACAAGAGTAGAGAAGACACCTTCGAAGAAATTAGAAACAAAAGATGGATTAGAGATGCGGTAGGTTATATGGGTCGCTCCCTGGGCTTATAATTCGGGAACAGGGCAGAAGATTATACCAAACTCTTCCACTTCATCGAGAACAGGGGTTGACCTCTTCCCCCACCTAAGAGGCCAGTGAAGCAGCCCTCTCGAACGACGAATAACAGAGAACTCCTCAGGCTCCATTCGTCACCAGTTTCAATTTTGTCACCATCCATCATACGCGGTCGCAAGGGACTCCGGGGTAGCTCAGTTCCCCAATGATCATTCTCTCTTGGAACGTTAGGGGAATTGGCTCCAAGTAGAAGACGAGCCTTATTAAAAGATCCATCAGGCGAAAAAATCCAGAGGTCATTTGCCTTCAGGAAACTAAAGTCCCGTCCTTCACTGGGTTGCTACTTTCTACTATATGAGGTGTTTCTGACGGTCAGTTCATTACTCTAGACGCCAATGGGTGCTCAGGTGGTATCCTCATCGCTTGGAAGTCTTCGAAGTGGGAGTTACAACTATCGTTGTCAGGATCCTTCTCGAAAGCGGTCATCCTCAAAGATAAGAATTCTAACTTATCTCTTTGCATCATTTCTGTCTATGACCCTAACGATGATTCCCTAAGACATGTTCTGGGATGAGCTGACTGCCATGAGACAGTCCTTTTCAGGTCCTTGCTACTTCGCAGGCGACTTCAATGTCGTCAGGTTCGAGGAGGAGCACTCCCGCAAAAGAAGACCCACCTCTGTCATGCATTCTTTCTCCGATTGGATTCAGGACCTTTAACTCGTCGACCTTCCACTCACGAGGGTTAAATATACTTGGTCCAACGGGCGCAAATCGCAGATTCAATCTCGGCTCGACAGGTTCCTTCTATCTTTAGAATGGATAGAATCTTTTCGTGCTGTTATCCAGATCGCCCTTCCCCGAACGACCTCTGACCACTGCCCCATCTTTCTTTCCGAATCTGAGGTCAACTGGGGCCCAAAACCTTTTAAATTCAATTCGGCCTGGCTCCGCATTCAGGGTCTCAAGGAAAATATCGTTGATTGGTGGACTTCATCCCATTTTGAAGGCTTTGCCGATCACAGGTTGATCTGTAAACTGAGATGAAGTTATCTCATATTCATTAGCGTCAGATAGAGACGGAAGCCCTCTTTGATGAATTGAATGACATGGATTCTAAGGCCGATGATTCTGATCTCTCCACGGATTTCCTTTCTAGACGAATTCAGATTATCCAAGCTCTAACGGCCAGATCTATTGAAGATGAAATTACATGGAAGTTGAAGTCGCGTACGAAATGGCTATCGGAGGGAGATAAAAATACAAAATACTTCCATTCCATCGCCAACATGAAGACCCGGGCGAAGACCATTCTTAGCATTTCCAAAGATGGTATCCAAACCGACGACCCTGATGTCATTTCGCATATGGCTATCGACCATTTCAGATCCGTTCTCTCTTCCGAGGGATGGAATAGACCTCGTCTGGATGGGATCCCCTTCTACTCACTGCAGAAATCAGAAGCCGATATCTTGGAAGTGCTGTTCTCGGAATTGGAAGTTAAAACGGCAATTGATGCAATCGAAGGTGAAAAATCTTCGGGCCCTGACGGCTTCCCCATCAGTTTTTTTCAATGTTTATGGGAAACGGTTCGGCTTGATATCATGAATTTTCTTCATGAATTCCATTCAAGAGGTAAGCTTTCAAAGGGTATTGGAGCGTCGTTTATCGCCCTCATCCCCAAAGTAGCTGGTGCAAACTCCTCGGAATTTAGACCCATTAGCTTGATCGACAGTCTCTACAAAATCTTGGCCAAAATTCTAGCAATCAGATTATCAGCGGTGATAGGGAAGCTGATTTCTAAATATCAGAATGCGTTTATCAGGGACAGACAGATCATTGATGGAGCCTTAATTGCTAACGAAGCCCTCCACACTTGGCACAAATCATTTTAAAAAAAAAAAGAAAAAAGCCTTTTTTGCAAACTTGACATTGAGAAAGCGTACGACCACATCGATTGGGGGTTTCTCCACTATCTGACGGATCGTATGTGGTTTGGAATCAGGTGGAAGTCTTGGATTAAGTCCTGCATTAACTCTGCCCACTTCTCCATTCTCCTCAATGGCGTCCCAAAAGGGTTCTTCCCTTCTAGAGGTCTGCGGCAGGGGGATCCTCTTTCCCCTCTTCTCTTTCTCCTTATTGGTGAGGCTCTCTCTCAGATGTTGTAACAGGGCCAGCGTGCTGCCCTCTTTAGCGGAATAGCGATGTCGGGGGTCCTTACGCCGATCTCACATATCCAATTCGCAGACGATACCCTTATTATGATAGAAGCTGAGGAGGAAGCCATCTCCAATCTCCACACAACTCTAAGATGTTTTGAGGCAGTCTCTGGGCAACGAGTTAATATAAACAAATCCAAAATCTTTGGGGTGAACCTATCGGACCAGGAACTCCAGATGTATGCAGCCTCCATCGGATGCTCTTATGCTCA
Organism: Magnolia officinalis; assembly: GCA_021015155.1. Classification (NCBI taxonomy): domain Eukaryota; kingdom Viridiplantae; phylum Streptophyta; class Magnoliopsida; order Magnoliales; family Magnoliaceae; genus Magnolia; species Magnolia officinalis. The sequence goes on from JAJHSJ010000015.1 coordinate 388,371, forward strand.
TTTCCCAACTTCTTTTGTCAGGCTCCCGCTCGCTTATGCCCCCCCCCCCCCGGCTTTCTATGTGGGACAAGGTCGTCGACAAATTCCACAAATCCTTGGCCAGATGGAAATGTAGATTCCTCTCCATGGGGGGCAGACTCACCCTCATTAAAGTTGCCTTATCCAACATCCCTCTTTACTTTATGTCTCTCTTTAAGTGCCCTCAGCCGGTTCTTCGCCGAATCGACAACCTGAGGAGAAACTTTCTATGGTGCGAAAAGGAAAATCAAAAGAAGTTTCACCTTTTAGACTGGAAGGAGGCGTGCAGCCATTTTCAAGAAGGAGGCGCGAGCATCAAACAATTGCGGGTCATGAACAAATCTCTCTTGGGGAAATGGACTTGGAGATTGGGCTCGGATTTCGACGCATTATGGTGCAACGTAATTAAAGGCAAATATGGCACCTCGTCGGGGGGTTGGTGGACGAAGGATTCGTCAGCTTACAAAGCATCTCACATTTGGAGGGGCATTCTGCAATCTAAATATCTGGTTTTTAACAACTTGGGCTTTGAATTGGGGAGGGGCAACGCCATCCGTTTTTGGGAAGACCGCTGGCTAGGGGAGTCGAGCCTCAAAAACAGTTTCTCAACCATCTATCGCCTCTCCGACAAAAGGAAAATCCTATCACAGACTTCTATTCAACTTCTGTTTCAGGCGTTGTTTGGAATATTCCTTGTCGCAGGGACCTCACTGATTGGGAGATATCCGAGCTTGCCAACCTTCTCGGATTTCTATCCACTGCTTCCCCCAACCAAATGGAATCGGATAAGCTTATCTAGACTTTTGATAAATCTGGCATATTTTGTCAAATCCCTTTATTCGCTGCTAACCACTCCCAGTCCTGAATCCCGAACCTCATCGTTTATCTGGAAATACCCTATTCCTCCCAAATTCATCTGTTTTGTTTGGCTCACTTCGAAAAACAGGATCCTCACGATCGATAACTTGAAGAAAAAAGGCATGCAACTCCCTAACATCTGTCTCTGCTGTATGGGAAATGAGGAATCTGTGTATCATCTCCTGGTTAACTGCCCGTTCGTCACCAAGATTCGGGAGGATTTTCAGTCTCGGTTCAACGTGAAAGGGTGTGTTCCGGCCTCTGCTTGCCTTTTCTTGGAGTACTGGCATGGTTTCAAGTTGGGCAAGGATCGTTCCTACATCTGGTGCATGGCCTTAGTAGCTATTTGGTGGGCAGTGTGGAAAGAAAGAAATGAGAGATGCTTCAACAACTCCCAGTCCTCGGTTTGCACTGTGGGGTCCCGGGCTAAAAACTATGTAATCGAATGGGCTACCAATGTTCCCGCCCTCAAGGGTTCTGATTTACTTTTTCTAGGCTCTTAGCTTTGCTGTTTGTTTTCTTTGTTTTTCCCCTTGGCCCTGCCACCCCTCGGCAGTGCTGGTTTCCTTTTCTTCTTTTATAAGATCCTCATTATTTTGGAAAAAAAAAGTGGGTTGGCTGAAGTTATTCGTAGAAGTGAGAGAAGGGGGAAATAGATCATTGGTTATCCAATGAAGATTCTAAAGTTGGAATGTATGTGGGCTCAAGTGTCCCTAGAAGCACATCCGGGTTAAAGATATTGGTAAATGTTCTAAAGCCTGTCTTATTATTATGTAGGAAACTAAGCTCTAGAAGATTGATTGTGGGTTGGTTGATTCTATCTGGGGGTGTAGGGGTATCAAGTGGGAAGGGATCGACTGGTGGCATTTTGGTGATGTGGAATCAAAGGGCTTGGGTCAGGAAAGATGGAAGGGTCGCTTCTCTGTTATTGTGGCCTTCCAAGGTGTCACCTTTAAGTTCAAGTGAGTTTTCTCAGGGTTTATGGCCTAAACTAGCTGGCTCTTCGTCCACTTTGTGTGAGGAGCTTTCTTCTACTTATGTCCGGTGGCACCTTCTCCAGTGTGTAGGCGGTGACGTTAATGTGATTCACTTCACTTTTGAGAAGCTTCATGGAGGTCGGATTTCCGACAGTATACTAGGTTTTTCAGATTGGATTCTCAAGCATGAGCTGGTGGACATTCTTATGGGAGGTGTCAAGTTCACCCGGTCTAACGTTCAAGCGAACCCAACCATGTCTAAGCTAAACATATTCCTAGTTTCTCCTGGGTGGATGGATATTTTTCCTTTGGTGCGTCAAAGGGGCCTCCAAAACTAGTATCTAATCATTGTCTTATCCTCGTGGCGGCAAATGAAGTTGGCTGGGGGACTAAGCCCTTTCTGTTTGAGCTGGCCTAGCTCAAAGTGGAGGGTTTTCAGGCCTTGGTCTTAGGTTAGTGGTGCTCCTTTATGGTTGTAGGTTGGGTCGGTTTCAAGCTCTTTTAGAAGTTGAAGCTGTTGAAAGCTAAGGTGAAGGCATGGAAAAAATACGTGTTCTTGCAAAGGGAGCTTAAGATCGATTCTATCCTCTATGTGATCGAAATTCTGGGCATCAAGGAAGGAGGAGGCATGTTGTTTGCTGACGAGTTAGCTACTAAAGATCAACTCTTTGGTGATTATAGTGCTTGCTCGAAAAAGGAGGAGATCAAGTCGCGCCAACGCTCTTGGGCAACTTGGGTCAAGGAAGTGATAAGAACACCAAGTTCTTCCATGGATAGCCAATGTTAGAGCCCGTACCAATTGCATCTCCTCCCTTCTGATTGATGGTAAAAGGATCATTGATAAAGGTTCCATTCGTGATGTTATTGTTAATTTTTATTCCAATGGTAGGATAACAAACTAAAAAACAATGGACAACCATGCATATGCAATCATCAGGTGATGTGGTGTCCCACATAGTGAACTGGATGAGTTGGATGCCATGTCATACACACACATGGTGTGTCGTAAAGGCCGTTACGTAAAGGTAACAGTGGCAACTGTTACACGTTACGGGGTTCGTAACGGCCGTAACAGCCGTTATGGAAAAAAATGACCTGTAATTGCCGTTAACAGCACGTTACATCCCACCCAACGAGGTTTGGGTGAATGGTCTTCACCGTAGGTTTGCTCCCTATAGGTGAGGGTTCGATTCACCTCCTTGGCTTTACCCGATACACGTGGTTGTGGGTGATTGCGTGTATCCGCAGGGATTAGTTTCACTTCAAAAATGAGGTGGGGACACCTTGTGTCTTTAAAAAAAAAAAAAAAAAAAAGGCACGTTACATCCCCTATAAAGGCCATAATAGCCTCATAATGGTCTATTACGGGACATATACAGGTTTTTCATACTTTTTAGTCAACATTACGTGGCAGATATAGGTTTTTCGGGGGTTTTTTTCAATAAATAAAAAAATAAAAAAAGAGACCATAATGGCTGTTATGGGGCCGTAACAACTGTTATGCCCTGTATCGTAAAGGTAATGGTGGTGGCCGTTACAACCACCGTTACCTTTACGGAACACCTTGTACACACATGACACACCAAAGTAGACCGCAAGCAACAAATGCTCATAAAACAAACTTATTCTACAACGTCACAAAAATGGGGCATGCCAGAGAGGGGAAAACTGACAAAATATACTTTCAATCAATCAAAATAAAATGAAAATAATTAATTGTGGGCAAGAGTTAGAAATGCACCGTTTTTTCTCTTCCAAATCAAGTAGAAATCGAAAATCTCAAGCCCCATAGTTGTACGGATGTGAAACGGGGGAATACTGATTTCTCCTTCATGAAATTCTCACCATAGGATTCTCTCACAGGACCAATCAAACCCCTAAAAATTTTCTCAAATTGTTGAGTGGGTTGAGAGAATCAAGCGGATGAATTTTTTGGGGCCGGAAGAATATTAGCCCTTAGGGTTTTAAAAACCCTTCTTTCAAAAGGATGAGTTTAATTATGGGGTTTGGTTTTTGTGAGTTTGACACCATTAAAAAGAAATAAAAACTCTCCAACCAAACACTTTCATTTCCAAATACAAATGGTTAGGATTGTCCAATGGGTGTGATAATAGAGGTATGCTCCATCCACAATAGGGACCACCAATTTGGGTGGTGGTGGTCCGTATGGATCTAATGTAGTGCCACATGTGATGGGGATGAATCACGAACATTTTCAATATTGAACTAACATGGAAGAAAGACTTTAAGAAAAAGGGTTGTAGCTTTAGCAATAATGGTTGGTGTTATTGTTCTAAGCCTTGCCCTAAATAGGGGAACCCCTTAGGATGGCATAGCCTTAATGTTAATGGCAAGGTTCAAACCAGTGTTTCAAATAGCGCCCGTAGCGTAGCGGTAGCATACACTACGTAGCGTCCCAAATAGTGTAAGCTACGTAGCACGTAGCGTCCGTAGCGTAAACTACAATGTATTTTTTTAATTTTTATTTTAGTTTTTTACTATTTTTTCACGTTTTCTTTGTTTCTAATGTTGAGGAATGTGACACCTGTATTGTACTTGATACTTTTAACCTATGGGATTTTTATTTCTTTTCATATTTGTGACTTATGTTTTCAATTAGACATTATTAATTAAAGTGGTTTTCTTAGAAAGTTGTTGATGTGATAATTATTTGATTTGACTTATATATGTGGATTAACTTTTGATATATGATAACTAACAACTTTTTTAAACATGCTTATAATTGATAAAATGAATAATCTTTTAGGCATTTTTATATATATTTTTTTCATTTTTTTCACTATTTATTATATTTGTCCTATTTTTAAATTTAAAAAATAGAAGTATCATGTAGCTTACGCTACACGCTATAGAGGGCTGAGCGCTACGCATCACGCTACCGCTATTTAAAACACTGGTTCAATTCAAACAAGGAAAGGCTTATTGTGGATGGCTATTAGTTGCAGAGTTGAGTGGGTCAATAAGTAGGTAAGGGTGTTACGGTAGCGGAGAGAAGGATATTTCTCCGATCTCATCTCTAGTTTGAGACAACTCTTGCTTAACCTTAAAACTATCAAGCAAGAAAATTGTCAGGAATTTATTTTATATAGGATGGGCATTTTTTGCTTCAGAAATCAACATTGACACTTTTGTTGTCTCATCTAAAACAAAGCTTAGAAAAGAGGTACTAAGTGTTTCCATCTGCAAAAATGCTGATGCGGAAGCGAACTAAGAGTCTGATAACCAACTTAGGCAGCGTATGCTACCTATGCTACATGCTACATGCCCTGTAGCATACGCTACCAAGGACATGCAATACATTTGTACGCTGCAAAGCGTTTTAGCTACACTACTAAAAACATTGCATGAAAATGCCTTTTACAAGCTCAATTATTGGTTTTATATAAGAAACCTAAGTTATCTTAAGAAATCTTCATTGTTGATTTATTTATATCCTAGCCTGTGATCTATCACATGTCATACCATCTTTATTACTTTTTTTTCTTCTTCTTCAAATCCTACCAGGGGAATTAAGTGTAAGCCCTCATTAATATTCTCTCAACCCTCATTTATTCTCCACATGTTAAAATTTTGCTTGCTATTTGAACCTAAGATTCTTGCCATTTCAGCATGACCAGTAGTTGGCTTTGTTTCTCCGCCCTTGTGTCATCTTGGGACTTGCAAACCTATTTGCATTAACGCCTCTCACTTTGAGAGGATTCGTCCATGGTATTCATAGAGATCAATGACATTGAAGATAGAGGAAGCGATGTCGTATGATAGCTCAATGTGATAAGAATTTTCATTGGTCTTCTTCCGTAACAACCCGAAAATTTCACGACCAGAGTTCATACTCATGTCCGAGAAAACCGAGTGTTAATAATGTATAAACTTGGATGCTTTTGAAAATCTCACCTTATTTTTTTTCCATTTGGATGGCATCCAAATACATTCATGAAGGTAACATTCACAAGAATAAAATCATCTGTATTGATTATATTTCATCAAAGTAAAAAGAATAATCAATGCCTTCTCAAGGGAAGTTTAGTACATTCATCGAGTTAACAGCGGAAGTATAAAATTAAATCATAAATTGTCTTCTCATTCTTTTAACATAATCTTCCTTAGGGAGAATGTTCACTCGGTCTTTAATCTGTACGTCACCTACATAATCTGTACGGTTGGGAGAGGGTTAATGCCCTACTCATAGTGATGGTTATCCTTTAAGATTAACAGTAATTCAAGAGATTTATAAAAGCGATGTAAATGTTTCGATACATCAAGTACTCCATACTACAAGAGGTATCAATGCGCAATCAATCTATTTGAGATGCATGCCTAGTAAAGTATATGTGGTGTATCACACTTAGCGATCGCCACAATGTGGAATACGATTTTACCTATCCGACTCGGCCCGCATCCCATACTACGGAGATTTGCCGGCGTGTCCACGCTTAACATGGTTTTACACAGTTATCCCAAGATGGCCACAACACATGAACCAGGTGAATACCCCCCCAGAGATTGGAGCAACTATTTGCGAGAACCAACCCCCCCCCCCCCCCCCCCCCCCCCCCCTAAAAAGGAATTGATGTACTGCGTATACAGAACGGTTCACGTACACCAACCAGGACACCATCAACCCGAGAAACATGGAATTACGTGTCGCCCCAGGGCCGCTACCGAAAACGCATTACGTCCACGATATTTAATCGATCGCTAGAGAAGGGATTCCCAACATAGTACTTGCATCAAGAGAGAATTCCTTAATCTATGGAAGGTTAAGAATATCAAGACATCTGCCGAGCCCTTAAGGTAAAAGAGGCGAGTGACAATAACCAGCTCGAATAAGAGGCGAGTGACGAAGGTTAACTTGATCGTGAGGAGACTGGTTAAGGCCAACTCATGATGATTAAAGGCAAGAGCAAGGCTTGTATCTGTAGCCTCACATAAACTCAGGAAAGCCTCTTACAATGGATATCATGTAAAAATCTCAAAAGGGCCAATAATTGATGATAACAATTTAAAATGAAAACAGAGGGTAAGTAATGAAAATCTGAGGACAGATAAAAGGCATGTAAAAGGACAAGTGTAAAGGCAAGAAAAAATTGCATCAACCCAAGTAAGACAAACGGTACGTAAAAGGCGTGATAAAATAGCATGAAGGCATAAAATATATCAACTTAAATTAACATAAGCTTAAAGGATGAAACCCTCACCTTTTAAAACAAATCGCCTTTTAATTGCAACGGTTTGGTGTATTCGTACCTTACGGCCAAGATCTAATCACGATTAACATACTTCGTCTGGTTAAATCACAATAATACGTGGTTCGTATAGTTAAGATAAATGACTAGGGTTGGGCCCGCATTTTAGGTCTAGGGTATTATAATTTACTAATCTAAATTTAAACTAGGTTATTACACAGGTGGATAACTTACCTTGTTTAGCTTTGGGTCTCAACCTGACGATCCAAATCCAGTGGACTGTGTGGAAATCACATCTTCTCTTCTTCACTTTCTTCTTGATGATCGGACAGACGGACCAGATTTCAAATCGGATTGCTCTCATATGAGCTACCTTGTCTGAATCTCTCTCTCTTTTTCTCTTTTCTTCTCTTTCCTTTCTTCTTTCTTTCTTTCTTTCTTTCTTTTCTTTTCTTTTCTCTTCCTCTGTCTTTTCTCTCTTTTCTTTTCTTTTCTTTCTTTCCTCCTTCCTTTCTCCTTGCTGGACGTCCTTAGCACTAGCAAGCAGAACCTTTTCTTCTTGCCACCACTGGACAGATTCCTCTCTCTTTTCACGATGATCCCACGACGGTGGGTGGGACAAATTCTAAAGGCGTGTGAGGTTCTTGAACCTTCCGTGCATAATCCTTATACCTGGCGTGTGCCTTACGCCGCTCTTACCGAACTTTGTTTGCTGCGTAAGGAGTCGGTTGCTTGACAACGACTTGGCCAGTGTTTTGTGCGGGAGGTTTTCCAAACGGCCTCCATGGATGTGGTCAAATATTCCTACGGAGGACCTTGAACGGTCTATATTGCGTGCGGCTTCACTCGGTGGGTCATGGTGCCATCGTTCCATACGGTATGTAGATTTTCTTGCGGACAGATTGCATTTGCAACCGTTTGCATGGGCCTTCGCCGATCATTTGCTATCAGTCGGAATCGAGTGCTCAGGTTGATGAACGGCTTAGATTCCCCAGATCAGGCGAGATGGTGGCCCACTTGGATCAACAGATTGCGGTTTGTCACAGCCCGGTGATCCACGACGGACTGTGTTCGCACGTGGGAGTCCGACCAACGTATGGATAACCTTAGGGTCTTGTCGGTTTTTCTTGTTGGTTGTGATGAACGGTCCGGATCGTGCATCAGAATGATGATGGTGGCCCATGTATCTTCCAGTGGACGATCGTTCGCTGCTTCTGCGAACGCGGGAGGAACTCTCCCTGTGGTTTGAATTTCATCGGGTCAAGGCGTCCTTGACTGACTGGGAGTTATGGTGCGGTGCGGTTCTACACCTGTTGTGTGCATGTGCTTCACAGGGTGGGGTCCACCGTGATGATCTGTAACGAATCTACACCGTCCATTCGTTTTTCCATCTAATTTAAGGGGTTGAGCCAAAATGGGTGCACCTCCACAGGTCTAATGGGCCCTAAACTCAATGGTTACAGGTTGATCTATCCGTCATGTTATTTTGATAATGATTTAAGGGCTGGGATTCGACGTGTACGGTTACTTTTAGGATACGTAGGCATGGTATAAACTTCTATATTAATCAGATCATGGGAATAATGATATTTAGAATTTAGGGGGTCTAATTTAATGACATTTTCGTAATTATTGTTGGTCTAAGAGTTTTGTGAAATCTAATGGGTCTACCTGGTTTTATGCACCTTTCCAAACAATTCTTATAAGCGAACTTTCATCTAAATCATTACGGATAACTGGTTATTCGCTAATTTACTTAAGACCAGGTGCAAATGTCAAGTCGCATGACGGATGATCTTGTTTTTTTTTTTTTTTTTTTTTTTTTTTAAAAAAAACAACGGTCAGATGGCCTGATTTATGAATGAAGATTATTCCTAACGGTTAGGTTTGTGTCCGGGCAAGGATCTAAGGATAGGATAATTGAATTGGTATCGTACACACGTATACATTAGGTTGAATCTTATGGTAATGCTCGAGGACTTTCGATGCTCGAGTATCGAAAGTTCGGGGCGTTACATCTTCAATGCCTTGCATGTTCCAACATTCTTGTCTTTTTTTAATTGTGGGTGCCTGTTAGAAACCTTTCTTTTTGAAAAAGAACCATAACAAGAAGCTCCCTTTCAAAAATCTTGGTTCATTGATTTTCATCAACAACTACCTATTACTTTGCTTTTGTGTGTGTGTGATAGGGTGGTGGTTTTGGCTTTTGATAAACCTCTTCGTAACTTTTATTGCATCTGTTCCTCCCATTGTTTGGAGCATCCTTGATATTATTGAGATTTCCTCGATATTATCCATATCTCCAGCTCGTTGATGCTGATAACACTAGTAGTCTTAGAAATTCAAGGTATCAGCGATGTATCGCTAAGTGTCGCCAATGTATTGCCAATATTTTTGACTATGTAAATTCCAGGTGTTGCTTGTGTTGCTAGTGTCGGCGATGTTTTGATAATATTGCCAAATTTTAAATATTACAAAAAAAATTTTTATTAAAAAAAATCATTTCAAATTTTTATGGGCTCATGGTTGTATGCAGTGTTCAAATTGTCGATGATAATATCGATCATCTTGCAATATTATCGTTATCACAATATGGGTGATATCAAGACCACAGTCTTTCATTTCCTTTCCAGTTGTCAACAATTATTTATTAGCAAAATATCGTGTTGTCGATAGTTTGAAATTTCGATGAATGTTTGGATGGACGGTTAGATGGTTGGATGGATGGATGAGGATGGTTGGCTGGATAGATGGGATGGATGGGATGGTTGGACTGGCTTCTTACAACGGCACATGCTTTTACGCCCCCATTAAATGGGAACTTATTATGCATGCATTCTTTTTGCATTTTTTTAATTCCTAAATATGCAAATGTGTATTTTAGCATCTCCTAAAGTTTCATTGAGAAATTTCAATGTTTTCCCCATGTTTCCTCACATTTTTGGTTATAGGCGATATCGACATTGTTTCCGTATCCTCGACCAACGAAAATTCTAGTAATACCAATACTTCGAACACTAGTTCTGCCTTGTCGCCAGCGTCACTGTTGATTTTTCTGAAATTTGGTGATGGTACAAAATCAATAAATTGACTTTTAACTCATACCACACGTTCTCAAATGGGAGTTTACCAGTGAAGCAAGTTTTGGAACTATTGTAGGCAAATTCAAGTTGTCACAAAATGAAGTCCCACTTGTCTAGGCTCCTCTCACTCAATGCTTCTTTGGAGATTTCCCAGTGTTCAGTTCAACACTTCTGTCTATCCAATGGTCTGAGGATGATAAGCAACACTATATTACAGATTAGTGCTCATCTTCTTGCACAAGTGTCTTAGTAGTTTAGTATCTTGATCTGAAGCAATCGTCTTCCAAACTCCATGTTACTTCATGACTTATTTGAATATTAATCAGCAACACGTGAAGCATCTGATGTCTTTTGTAACCAATAAAATCTATCATTTTCGAGAATTGATCCACCATGACAAAGATTGAATCCATACCTTTTTTACCCCATGAAGACCCCACATGAATCCATGCTAACATCCTCCCATGGTGTCTTCAGGATAGGTGATGGGGTGTAGAGACCAGTATTTCGACCTTGCCCTTTTGGGACTTGACATATTCAATAATGATCAACATGTCGAATAGTGTCTTGCCCCACGGCTTTGGCCCATTGCATGCCTGTTATAAGCAACGTATTTCATATCGGTAACGGTGGTCGTAATGGTCACCACCATTACCGATACGGGTATCGGCTATAACGGCCGATACAGGGGCGTAACGACTATTACGACCACCGCAACGGTTGAAAATTTTATTTTGCCCGAAAGATTCTGAAAAAATATTTAGAAAATCAAGAATAATGTAAATATTCCAAATATGTATTCATTTTTTGTTTCGAATATATTTATGTTAGTGTAACAGTCCACTCTTTAGTGAGAGTGTTGTATCAGGCTGTCTAGTGAATTTGTGAACATGATTATATGTATCTAATTTTACACATCACAATCAAGCATTAAAACTAGAAATAAGAAAAATTGCATAAATACTACTTTTTCAATTTTTCGAAAAAAAGGCCATCGGAGTTTTTATTCACTCAAATCACTTCAATCTATGATTTTAATATTAAAAACTATAGTAAGAGTGGTTGAAATCTATTGTAAAATGATCTAGGAGAGTTTTTGGAATGAAAAAAGTATATATATATATATATATATGAAAGGAGAAAAATGAATTTAAATAGGGAAAAAAAAAGTAATCGTTTTTCGACCATTACGGGGGTAACGGTCGTTATGCCCCGTAACAGCCGATATGGTCCCAAAAATTCAACTGGCCCGTTTCACCCCCGTATCGCATAACGGTCATGGCCGTTACCTATACGTATCAGCCTTTACGGGCGTATCGTAACGGATACGGAACACCTTGGTTATAAACCTTTCTTTCTTTCTTTCCTTTTTACTCTTTTTTTTTTTTTTTCAAATCAGGCGTTATAGCCCTGTTTCATGTAAGGGCACCATCATTACAGTCGTTACAGCCATAATGTAACTATTTTTTAATACCGTGGTGATTATAGACTTCATTTTGCTAGTATTATTTTGATACTTGTGGGTGTTACTTATGGACTTCATTTTGCTAGTGATTATTTAACGATATTATTTGATGGTTAGGTGCTTGATTTTATGTGTTAGTTTACTAGTTGCAGGTATTAACTTGACCCAACCAGCCCAATCTAACCCTACTGAATTGTGTTAGGGTCATGTATTCAGTATGTAGCGTTGGGCTTGGGTTGGGCCACAGGTTGACTCCTCTTAAGGTTAGGTCAGGTTTGGGTTGACCCTCAGCCTGATGGTCCTGACCTGACCTACTCAAGTTACACCCCTAAATAGAACATATCTTTTTAGTTTGTTTATGAGTGTTTTCCTTGAGAAACTATCTTGTTCGACTGTCTGACTAACAAATTTATATGATTATTATTATTATTTGGAACAGTTGATGGATATAAATGAAAGTCCAGTGTATGTTCTTCTGAATCCTGCAATCAACCACGCACAGAAGGATCTTCCGGTGACCATATATGAAAGTGGTATGTCTGATTTGCATCTAAACCCTGTTCTCAATGTTTTGTCACAATTGTCATCTTGAACTACTTTTTTTTTTTTTTCTTTTTGCTTGTGCGATAGCAAATTGTTTAAAGCCATCATGTACCTAGATACTTCATACTTGCATATGTTAACATAGTGTTGGACTTGTCACAATACCAATGTTGATTGTGGCTGCTCTAAGATACTTCATGGGAAAATTGTTTAAAAAGAATCCTAGTTTACTGGATTTGTTATTTCTGTAAATTTGAGAACTTCTTCCATTCTTGACATAATATACAGGCATGTGTTTCTTTTACAACATCAACAAGTTAATTCAATAGACGATGTTAGAAATATAGAAAAGGTTACTTGTTTAATAAAATTAAATGTTATTTTAATGTTCATATTTCATCATTAAATTTAAACTAGATATGAATATCGTCGTACTACCAATGGGATACTCTTATCCGTATCCATAACTCTATCTTGGATAGTTTGAGAAACAGAGAGTCATGGCCCTGGCGCCCCTTGACCTTATTTTTGTTCATTTGACTAATCATATCTAGGTAACACTGGTTGCAACATTTGGTACTGTGAGTGCTTGTGAGGCATGACTTGTGATTTTTTATTTTTTTATTTTTAACAAATGGAAGGGCGTGCTACAATATGTTTTACTTGGCTTTTGGTCCCTCCACATCCCACTTTTATTTTGTTGGAAATAGTTGAGCCCATTTTAGCTTTATGATAAATTCCAAGTAACACAATCATATAATTTATTTTCCTCGAGTGATTAAGCGCAAACACATAGTTGGACATAGCCTTAGAAAAATAAAAGAAAAACTGTTGTGGGGGTGGAGGCACTTCCCTGCCTCTCCTCAACTGCTTATATTTATAAATTTGCTGGGCATTCCTTATTCATCACACACACACACACACACACACACACAATTGGCATTGATTAAACCAAACAGTCTGTTCAATAAGGATGAGCCCACATGTCTGCCTGAATGAACCTCCTTTGGGACTTGCTGGCTACAGGATATTGTTTGAGCCTTATGGAATAATGAGTTTATATTTCTTTCGGACTAAAATTACTGATTTAGGCATACATGGATGCTGTGCAATGAGTTGTTATTACCGACTAGACAATTTGATTATCCATAATAATTCATTTCGCACTCTCTCTTTCTTTTCTTTTCTTTTTTTTTTTTTTTTTTTTTTTTTTTTTGAAAACTTGTACTAACAACATCTTTTTTTGTGGGAATGGATTATTACAACTCAAGAATTGCATGTCATTGATGGGATTCCCCAGCTGATATTTGTTAGATCAAACTACACCATTGAGGTTGGTCCTGCCTGTCTTCTTGACTTGTATATCACATCATCATTGCAAAATAAGATGATTAAATGATTTGCATTTGTTTGAAGACTGTAGAAGCAGAACGAATCTCTGTTGATCACGTAGCCCATCTTAAACCATCAGATGGCGGATCTGCTGCTACTCAATGTAAGGTTTCTTATTTTATTTATTTATTTGTTATTTTGTGTTGCTCTAACTTCCACATTCTCTATTTGAGTGAGACTTCTCTTGATTGATGAATAGAAATGATTGAAGCTGATGAGCATGGATTTTGCATGCAGTGGCTGCACACCTTACAGGAATACATAGTGCCATCAAAATGCTTAATAGCAGAATCAGAATACTTCACCATTATCTTATTGCCATGCAGAAAGGTACACTTGTTAAGCTTTTAACCACCACGTTTAAGCGTTCATGATTTTTTTAAAAAAATAAATGGTAACTAGATTTTTATTGAAAGAAGCAGAAATCTATCAATGGAAGGGCACCATAGATATGATATTTTGAGTGACCCTCCTGTCACTCCCTCCTTTGCAAGGGAACCAACTATGTGATTTACCTTTCCCGGAACCTTGGAAAACACATCCCTCCTATTAGCCCCAATGGCTCTAGTTTCAAATACACAAAAAGCAAACTTCTAAGGACTTGTCACTAGATGAGGACCACTTGATGACATTAGTAGAATTGCCTTTGATAACAAGATTCCCTTGAAAATATGCGGAATTGCTGCTACCGAAATCTTAAGTGTTCTGAGCTTGGGGTTTGTAATAGGGTTCTGAGCTTGTTAAGGAGTGGGCTCCCTAGTTCCTTCTTGGGCGGGTTGGTGAGGTTGCGCCTGCAACCCTTGCATCTCCTTTTGTAGCTCTATGTTTATTTTCTTTTTTCTTTCTTCTTCTTCTTTTCTTCTGTCTGTATGGGTCTAGCTTTTGATTTTCTTTTTTGTTTTGGTTTGGTTTCCTTTTGTTCTTTTGCCTTTTTCCTTTAATAAATTGCATCATCTATCAAAAAAAAAAAGGAACAAAAAATAAATAAATGCAGAACCCTTCTCTTGGTGCCAAAATCTGTGCCTCATTTGAATGCACCTCATTGTAAGGCCTGAATATTGCGACTAAGATATTTTTTTATGGTGGCACCAGCTCCTTGAATCCTCAACCATAGGATGTGTGAAGCCTCTATATGGACCAGCAATTCAAAGGAGAGGAATGTCCTTGATAAAGTGGAATGATGGAATAAGATCCGTGTAGCTGACCATTTAGTTCGGATGAGCCTTAGATGATGATGATGCAAAGGAGAGGAATGGTGCATGCCATTAAGAACTCATGTTTTTTATTTCCTAAAACATCTCCCACACTGGAAGGATCAAATCTTCCCATGCACAAACGTCAAAATTAAGTTTTAGGTGCTGCATAAGAGGCGTCTTCCACAAGATGTTGCCAATCTCACCACTTCCAATCACGGAGGAGATCTTCTCTAGCAATTCATTGTAACTAATGCCCGAGCCAGCTGACCACTCTATAACAAGCATAAGAGTTCTTTTGATGCTTTCCACCAAGGCTACCTTGCTATTGAAGGATCTGCAATTTCATTCCTTCCATAAGCTCTAAAAGGTGGCATGCAGGATCATTTTCGGCAACAGTTAATGCAACAGAATTGCAAGAACTGAATTTTCATTTTCTGATCTGATTCTTCAGCAAATCTATATGCAGAAAACTGACATCTGTGACTCTGAATGAGGATGGCAAAGGACTGGGATTGGCCCTAGCCCAGCCCTAGTGCCCTAAGCCTGGGCCGGGGACTGGCCCTGGGCCTTATCAGACTGAAAAGGCCTGGCCCATTGAGGAAAGAGATTTATGTGTTCAACGGTTTGAAATAGTCAAATTAAATATACATATATTTATTTTTTGGGTATCCTTCATCTATGATAAGTACCGTCGTAAAAATGGTTTGGGTCGTTGAAACATGATCCAGATTCAGCGAGCGTCAATGTATGGTGAATGGTAATCACTCAAAAGTGTCTGTGGCCCAAGCCCTTGCCCTTCAGGGCTGGCTTGAGCTGCCCTGACCATTGCCACCCATAAGTCTGAAATGTGCCATAGCAGATCTTTCCTGTGCTGATACCCAAAACCGATGCAACCAATGCCCAAAAAAATCAGATTGAGATCTGGTTTGTATCAGAACCGATACAAAACCGGTGCAACCAATGCCCAAAAGCGAGATGCTTGGGTTAGGTCTATCCAATGAAGAACTAATCAGGTTGGCAAGTGTCTTCAGTTGTGGGTCCGGCTCATTTCCTTCTTACTTGGGCCTTCCTTTATGTGTGGGGAAGCCCCCAAAACCTCTGTGGAGAAAGGTGATAGAAAGATTCCAATGGAAGTTATCTAGTTGGAAAGGTGGGCACTTGTCCTTAGCTGGTCGTATCACCCTGATAAAAGAGGCCCTATTGAACCTGCCATTATACTTTATGTCGCTTTATAGATACCCGAGATCGGTGATTCAGTAACTAGAGAAGTTGAGGCGGGATTTCTTATGGCAAGGTGCGGAAGAAAAACACAAATTTCATCTCTTAAAGTGGGAAGAGGTATGTCTTCCCAAGGAAGAGCAGGTGTGAGAGATCTCAACTCTATGTACTTGGCACTGCTCAGCAAATGGCAATGGAGATTCGGATTTGAAGAAGGGAAGCTGTGGAGGGAGGGTATTGCCAACAAGTATGGGGTAGAAGAACAAGGTTGGACGACCAAGAAGTCTTGGTTACATCGAGCATCGGGCATCTGTAAGGCCATTTCATCCTTATCCCCGTTGGTTATGGATGCTGCTTCTTTCACTCTAGGGAGTGGATCCTGAATCCGGTTTTGGGAGGATTCTTTGTGTGGAGGTCAGCCCGTAGCTGAAGTCTTTCCTTCCTTCCTTGGCGGCTTTATCCTTGGATAAGGACATTACAATAGATAGATGCTTTAAGGTGGTTGGTGGTTGGTGGTAGGGGTGTCTGGTGCCCTCCATGTAGAAGGGACCTCTCGGATTCAAAGATAGATGATTTTGCTAACTTATTGGACCGCCTTCAGCTTTTCATCCCTTCCCCTGATGACAGTGAATCTTTACCTTGTTTTGCTTCTCCTTCAGGTTCCTTTTCAGTCAGAACCTTCTATAACTCGATTCGTTCATCTGGATCTGATCTTGGAGCCATGGCTCCTCATGGTTTCTGGTCGTACAGGACCCCTCCGAAGATTTCTTCTTTTGCATGGTTAGCGGGCAGAAATCAGATCTTGCCTGTAGATAATCTTCAGAAGAGGGGGATGTCTATCCTGAATGTTTGCCTCCTTTATATGAGCAACGAGGAGACAATTGATCATCTTCTTAGTCACTGCCCCTTCACCATTAAGATATGGTCCAGCATCCTTTTCTTATTCAACTTGCAATGGGTCATGCTGCAATCTGTATCTCAGTTGCTTTCAGTTGGTCATGGGTTGCGCCTCTCGAAAGACGGATTGATTATTTGGAGGTTGTCTTTTCTGCCGCAATCTGTATCTCAGTTGAAGCTTGCGGCCCCCACATCAGATGATGATCGCTTAATGTGGAGAGTTCTCTCACCCCTCCGAGAGATTCTCGGTCTGTTCGATGTTTAATGCGATCCGCTCCTCAATTCCTCTCCCAGGTCCGCCTAATCGTTTCCACCAATGGTTCTATGGGGCTGCCCCAAAAGTGGTTGTGTTTGTTTGGCTAGTTGGAAGAAAGAGAATTTTGACAATAGATAATTTGCAGCGAAGATCTCTAGTTCTCCCCAACATTTGCTCGATGTGCATGAAGGACGCAGAGTTGATTGACGACTTGTTCATTCACTGCCCCGTTGTTTGATCAGTTTGGGAGTCTTTCTTTGCCATCATGCATGTGGCCTAGGTAATGCTAGACTCGGTGGATAAGATTCTATGGGCCTGGCATGGCGCTGGAGGGTTGAAAGGTGGGAAGAAAGCTTGGAGGATGCTCATTATGGCAGTCTTTTGGACCATTTGGAGGGACCGGAACGAGCATTGCTTCCAGGATAAATGTTCTTCCGTCAATGAGCTGATTTGGAGAATTATTAACCTTTTGTTGGTCTGGGTTTCTCATGTGTAGGCAACTCGTTACCCTCTTTGTTTTTCTAGGTTGACCATTGTATTCTTTCCTGCTATGCGGGCCTCATCAATAAATTGTTGTTTCCTCTAAAACAATATTATTTGAAAAAACCTATTTCAGTCCCATAATGGACCATTACGAAACCAGTATAGGCTGTTATAGGACTGTAATGGGTTAATTTTTCCATAACAGTTGTTACAGCTAGATTGATGATTTCAAGATTAGGGCTAGGGTTTCAAAGAGGGATGGAATAGGGCGTTAAGGTTAGGGTTTTATGAGAGAAACAAAGCAAAACACAAAGGAGAAGTAGTTGTCCATGTGGACAGCCTTGCACGCCCGTGCGCACGTGCATACGACCATGGGAGAGGGTGCACAACTTAGGGTTTTGGATGGGTTGGGTGTTTGGAGGATTGAGGGAAAAAAAAAAGAGATGAAAAATAGAGAAGAGTGGGGTTTAGGGTTTGAATAGGAAGAGAATGAAAAGAGAGGGTGGGACTTACCTTTGAAGAAAAAGAAGAAGGAATAAATGAGGATCATCCTCGTGGCTTCGCACCTCCTCTCCAATCCTTAGAGAGTCTAGATCTTCACCTGCAAATCTCATGCAAGGAGAAAGAAGGAAGAAAGATTTCTCTTTCTTTTTTTCTCCTTAGAAAACATGGAGTAGGGCTTGGACGTCCCCCCACCCTATTTACATTCTCAATTAAAAGAAATTACAATAATGTCCTTAAGTCTAAAAGAAATGTGTATACTCCAAATAAATTCAAATAAGCAATCAAAAACATCAAATCCTAATCAAACCATCAACAATGCCCAAAATATAAATAAAACTAAAACGCCTACACCATGGACCTATGTTGTCCAAGATCTGGGTGGACCAACGTTCCGATGGCCCGGAGATGATGATCTGACGGTCAGACGGGCCAACGACCACAATCCAATGATCGAAAACTCTTCCGATTGCTGCCCACATCCATCTTCCCAGTATGGGGTCTTCCAGATGCACAAACTACACGTGTGGTCTTCAAGGTGGCCCGCTGGAGCCCATGTAGATGTCATCCATTGATAATGAGGCTGGGGCTGCAGTAGGGAACCTCCTCATCTTGATGCAGGACAGCCCTAATTATGATGCATGCTCATGAACATAATTAAACAGCGGAAATAAAATGAATAAATGATCTAAAATTCTAGCAGTAATCATCATAACTGAGAAAATCATAAAGGAAACATGCAATGGAGCGGGCCATCATCACAACCATGGAGTATGGCATTCAATTATTACTTAGGTTGGATCCGACGAGGGATGAGACCTCCCGATCTTGCATGGTCACACCTAATCGATCAATGAAGATCACTAGTCCGAAGAACCAAGAAGTTTCTCGGATTAGGGATTTGAGAATTTGGGGGTTTAGGGTTTAGATCGGTTCTCAAGATTT
The DNA here is from genome assembly GCA_021015155.1 of Magnolia officinalis. NCBI lineage: Eukaryota > Viridiplantae > Streptophyta > Magnoliopsida > Magnoliales > Magnoliaceae > Magnolia > Magnolia officinalis. The sequence goes on from JAJHSJ010000015.1 coordinate 407,410, forward strand.
TGATCGAAGAAGGATTAGCCAAAACTGGAAAATAGAAAGAAGAAAATAATTACCTTGAAGAAGTTGGAGGGGCACAAGAAGAAATTAGAAGAGGAAGATCAAGGGAAGAGAAGAAGCACCATTAGAGAGAAGAGAGGAAGGAGGCAACCAAAGGGTTTACTTTTCATTAATCAATAGTTAAATATTCGAGTTTAGGGCTTTAGCCCACTTAAATAAGCAAATAAAGACATAAAATTACTAAAATACCTCTAGAATAAGCAAATAAAGACATATAATTACTAAAAGACCCCTAACTAAGCAAAAACGCGAAAATAACATTAGTACGAGAAAGTTCGGGCACTCGATCTTCTTTCTCCAATCTTCCTTTACATGTGTCTTCCCTGAGTGGGGTCTTCTATATGTCCAATCACATATGAAAGGTCTTCAACTCCTCAATAGTCGCCTATCCACAAGGACGACACTTGTGGTTGGCGCTTTCTTCGTTGGTACACCTTGAATGCGCTTGTGTCCGCATCAATTCCCCTCGGGTGAGAAAAACTCGTCCGAGTTGAAACTTTTGTAGCGCTCTAATAGATCCAGATCAATACCCTGCAATGCGTCGCCCGACAGTCACGTAGATTCAGACGATGGTTTGTTCTTCCACTTGATAAGATACCTTTGGAAACCTCCATCTCTCGTGGATACTATCTCGTCATCCAAGATTTCCTCAATTTCTTCTTTATGGGAAATGGGTGGAGGAGGGGGTGGAAGGGGTTGGATAGTAAACTCAGAAAAAGGCCATGAAAGGGACGGTGTATCAACAATGGGAGTATGTGCACGGACTAGATCTTCCACATTAAAAGTTGGATTAATGCTCATTTCAGGTGGAAGGTCAATCCGATACGTGTTGGACCCAACCTTTTGTAATATCTTGAATGGTCCAGCACTATGTGCTTGTAATTTTTTAGCAGATCCTTGAGAGAATCGCTCTGGCCTTATTCGCACCATTACATAATCTCCTTCTTGAAATTCTTGCACTCTACGATGAGAATCGGCTGAAACTTTATAATCATCATTGCTCTTATTTAACCGTTGTCTAATATGTGTATGCAAATCATGATATGGCGTGCAAATGCATCAGCTGACTCAGAAGACCTTTGGGTAACAGACATAGGTAAGAGATCTATGGGCATTCTTGGTTTATAACCACTTACAATTTCAAAAGGACTCAACCCTATAGATCTATTAACTGACCCATTATAAGCAAGTTCAGCAGTTGGTAATTGTCCTACATCACATCTGGTAGACCCTATATGATGGCTCGATGTCCTCATCAAGAATTCTGTTCTTCCCACTCTTTCCTCACATTATAGATTTCCATATGTCTTGCTGTAATGAGTTTGTCAGGAGATATACACAACTGTATTTTTCCACCAGGGTGTGCATATCATGTCATTGCTTGTCGCCAGTTCTATTTGTCTGGATGCGATCCAAGCAGGTTCAAGAGCCCGAAGATCATATAACACCGAAACAAACATGATTGCCACAGTTTTTTTATTTATTGGTGCTTATGGTTGATGGTTGTTGCTTGATTCCATCCATACTGCAGTACCAGACAGGAGAGTTCTTCTCATCCAGCTCCTCACGATCATAACGATTAAATAATAATACAGATGCATATGTATTTATTGAATGCACAATAAATCATGGGATTTATTGATAATGAATCTGTCACAAAAGAATCTGTTTATATTGTATATACAGCTAGACATATATTTATAGAAAAGAAGTTATTGTTATGTGTTTGGGAACCACAGGCGACCCCTGACTTCTAGTGTAATTGCCTCGATTTTCATTTCAGCTCTTGTATCAACCTAGGAAGCAAAAACTAGATCTTTTGAAGTTAAAGAATGTTAGACCAAGAGAATCGTAGTTTTGGGATGTTACATGATGAGTTGCACTGAAAATTGAGGCAATAATGCTATCATCAGTCAAATGTTTCTCATATTGTGAGTTAGATACTTTATGGGCACCAAACTGGTCCTTTCACTCTGTCCAGTTATTGGAGCTTGAAGTACGCCTCTTTATGGAATCTGGTCGAATGCTAACAGTGACTTGTTTGTTCCAAGTGCAGGTGATCTTCAATGTGAGAATTCGTTGCTTAGGCAAGTTTCAAGTCTTTTGAGGAGATTGCCGGCCATTGAATCTGTGAAATTTCAAGATGATTTCTTGATGGTGAGTGATACTTTTGCCACAATGGTTGAATATGTTATCAATTTGTTTCGTCCAGGAAGAAGAAATCAGCAATGCAAATAGGGCCTGTTGATGATCATGTGCATTGGTTCAGTTGGCCCTTATTTGTTTCTGTTTTCTGGTTTACCTCAACTGAAAAGTTTTTCTGAGGCTGTTATTACTGAAAAGAGTAACCAATGTTTCTTTATCCAAACAAATTCTGGTTTCAGATGGAATTAATTAGTGGTATTCATATCAGCCAATGCTTCTTTATCCAAACAAATTCTGGTTTCAGATGGAATTAATTAGTGGTATTCATATCAGCCAACTTCTGATTCTGCCATCATTTGGTTGTCTCGTGCCTGCTTTCTTTTGTAGGAATACAATGATACGCTCCTGATGACTTACCTTGCCATGTTCACCAACTGCTCAAGGTATTTAAGGCCATTATTATTATTATTATTATTATTATTATGAGTATTTTCTAAGCGCGCACGCGTGTGCTATAAAGCTAATGTACATGCTACGCATATGCCAGCCGGGCATATTGGTGAGAGATCTAATCCATCCATCTGGTTGGTTCAACCTTGTACATGTTTTCCCCAAAATAAATCCGGTACACTCAGCATGTGGTCCCCACTATTGGAAACAGGTGGATAGGTTAGAAAACTTCAGCCAAGATTTTCAGAGCTGTACATTTGTTTTTCAAACTGTGGCCCAGCTGACCAGTGGATCAACCTGATTCTTGGGCCAGTGCATCAATATACTGATTCCGTTCTAACAGATGGAATGGATCTTGGACCTATCATGCCACGCTGACCCATGTATGGTATGTACATTGTTTATTGCACACAGTTGTGGACTTAGCAAAGCTCTATTATTACTACTATCATCACTGTCGCCGCCACCATTGTTATTTAAATATTGACACTGACAATAAAGGTTATTAAGTTGGGCACAAGAAGCCCTGAACTGATGGGAGTGTTGTATCAACTAATTTGTTGGCTGGTGCTGATCTCTAGGCCTATTGTTATTTCCCCCCTTTTTTTATTGGATTGTAAGCTGGCTTGAACCTGAGATCTCAATGTTGAAATGCAGTCTGTCTACAATTGAGCTATAGGCTCGAACACTGTTAATATTTCCTTCAATTCTTTCTATCATCATCATCATCATCTAAGCCTTATCATAACTAATTAGGGTTGGCTACATGAATCCTTTTTCCGCCATTCCACCCTATCGAGGGCCATAACTTCAGTTAGACCATAGGTCATCAAGTCTTTTCTTACTAACTCTACCCACGCCCATTTGGGCCTTCTTCCCTCTGCCCTTTTAGAGCATTCAACTTGTACGAAGTCACCCCTTTTAGACCACGTGGAGATCTTTCCTCCTTTCTCTATTATTCTCCATTGATTGTCTATGTAGGAACATAATTTTAGTGGTGGATCTCCCTGGCATGAAGCCAAACTGATTTTCTGATACATTCACCTCATTCCTTAGTCTAATGCTCAATCACTCTTTCTCAAAGTTTCATAGTATAGCTCGTAAGTTTAATCCCACAATAGTTAGAACAGCTCTATATGTCTCTTTTATTCTTATAAATAGGTACCACGATACTTTTCTTCCATTTGTCCAGCATTCACTTTGATCTTTCAATCTTATTGAACTACCTCGTCAACAAAATAACCCAGTATCTTCCATACACTTCCAAACCCCTATTGGTATGCCATCTGTCTAAGGGCCCTTCTTGTTTTTATCTTGTTCGAAGCTTCTTTCACTTAAGATATCCAAATCATTCAAAAGTATCTATAGACTCCAATGCTATTTGAGTTTATGGTTCCTTTATATATATGCTCTCAGAGTGATTTCCATTTAACAAGTTCTGAAAAGAGCTTCTCCACCTTTTGTTGATCTCATTATCCTTGACTAGCACTCTCTGATCATTGCTCTTAATGCATCTAACGTCATCTAGGTCCCTACTCTCTCTCCCTCATTTTTGCAAGTTTGAAGACATCTTTCTCACCTTCTCTTGTCACCAATCTAATGTAAAGATTTTAGCCTCACTACTTAACAATCTTTGGTGTTTTTATATTGTTCAAGATTTTCATTGTTATTAGTCCATTTTCAAGCTTTGAAACATGCACATTTCTCTTTAAGAACATTTTGTACATCATCGTTCCACTACCAAGTTTCCTTATATGATTGGCTTTTCCCTCTAGGTACTCCTAAAATATCTTTTGCCACTTTCCTAATGCACCGAGTCATCCCATTCCACATATCGTTTACTTCTTTTTTGATATTTCATTTTCCTTCTTCCATCACTTTATTTCTGAATAATATTGTTCTCTCCTTTTAAATTCTAGCATCTAGTTATAGACACCTATTAATGTCAGTTACTTTCTTCCATCTCTTAATGTAAACATCTATAAGACTATAACCATTGACCTATATTGCGTAGTTAAAACTCTCTCCAAGTATCACCCTATAGCCTTTACATATTAATGGTTTTGTCTTCCCAAGTAGAAAGAATTCTATTTGGCTTGTATATGATCCACTTTTGAAAGGTTATTAAATGTTCATCTCTCTTCTTAAAGTATGTGTTTGCCAGCGCTAGATTGTATGCCATAGCAAAATCAATGATAGCTTCTCCATCTCATTTCTTCTCCCAAAACCATATCTCCACATACCCTCTCATACCTTCCTATACTTTATTTTCTACATGACTATTTAAGTCTCCTATAAATATCCTCTCTCCATTCAAAATTTCTTGCATTAGTCCATATCTTTTATCCTCTAACCGTACCTACCACGCATACTAATAATGTTGATATCTCCCCTGACATAACTTCCATTGATAAAATCCTATCGCTTACTCTTTTCACATCTATAAATTTATCCTTTAAATGTTTATCTACAACCATCCCTATCCATTTCTATGATTGTCCTTTTATATACCAAAGCTTATATCCATCAAATTTTCTAGTTTTGGCCCCTATACTCTAAACACACAAGTTATGTTAACTCTCCTTCATACTCTTACATATCAATGTTCTTATATTTCATGTGGTAATACGAATCCTATTTTCCTGGACTAGCTTCTTTACCTGCACACATCCAGAATGGCACAGTAACCTTTGCATATTTGTCACGGCAATTGGGTGTTGTTGTGGCATGTCACTTTCAGGAAACGCCCTGGCTAACCCTTGCCCATTTCCCACTACACCCTGGTTCCAATGTAGCAGTTGCTTGCAGAGAATGCCCTCACATGACATGAGTTCAGAATGTCATATTGTTCGGATTCATGTTGGGAGTTTTGGCATGAGTTTGACGCCAGTTGCCATCCTGATGCAACCCTCCTTTATGTGGTCTGGGGACTGGCAATGAGAACATAAAACTCCCACAGGAACAATGTAATAGACTATCACATAGGTTGATTGCAGTCAAGTGCTATCTAATGGTCTAAAGTTTTAGTTCTTTCTATTGAGGGGTAAAAAAATCCTTCATTTCATATAGAAGAAAGTTTCATGAAATTACAGACATCTTCTTCATTTTTCACATTTGGGAAGTGTAACGAAACTCCTTGTAACTTTTGCAGCACCATGAACGAGCTCGTCGACAAGTTCAACACTGCATATGACAAACAGACCAGAAGGGGAGGAAGGACTGCTTTCATTTAGTCACACTGCTGCTTTTCTGCTTGAACCAGATGCAGTTTTTTGCACAGCAGCTCTCCCTTTTTTTCTGGTCATGGCACATACATTTTTGGAGCTGTGCTGATTCAGAAAGAAAATTTTATTGACAAAAAGTTTTATAGGATATTCAGTCCCGTTTCCCATTTATTTTGTATCCAGGATATGAGGATTTTAGTCCTACAAGTTTGGTTTGGATGACTTTATTACTAAGGAGATGTGTTGATTCAACTTTATATATATATATATATATATATATATATATATATATATATATATATATATATATATATATATATGTTTTTTCTCAAGTTTATCCAATTTCATTTTGTTATTATACATTATGGAATCCAATTGAGTAATGAAATTTCAAGACCTTGGGGTGTTATGAGTCTCTTAATCCCTGTATTCAGGATTGAATACTGTGTTACTTGCCCCAAAGAAAATCATTTCTATTTTCTGCAATACGGGAAGTTTTCTGAGATTGTGTTTGGATGCACATCAAACGAGCTGGTTCATCCCAACTCAGTCGACTTGTGACTTTAACTTGGACCCAAACAAGTTAGGAATAGTTACCAAAGTCCGAAAACCATGTTGGCCTGTTTACCTTTCCTGGTAGTCCCAAAGAAGCCCTTGTATGGCAGTTGCTTTCCTTCCAACTCCTCCTTGAGAGCAAGATATTGAAATTTGGAGCCCAAACACTTGATATAGATGCTGAGGAAATTAGACTTCGGTTAACTTGACGTTACTAGAATGATGGTCACAATTCAATTCAGCATTGAGGCTGTGCCCGCCTGTTGCAGATTTAGCTGTGACCCTGGATCCAGCCAAGTGGGCGTGTGACCTTGCCTGTGAGGCTCACCACAATGCATCCGTTGCATCCATTTTACCGGCTCATATTAGGGCGTGGTCCAAAAAATGAAGCAAATACATATCTCAGGTGGACCACACAGTAGAGATCAAATTCTCACCATAATGTTTATTGCCATCCAACATGTTGATAGGATCATAGAGACCTAGATGAAGGGAAAACAGACAGCAGCTTGATCCAAAATTTTGGTGGCCCCCTAGAAGCTTTTAATGGTGAGAATTTGATCTCTACTGCGTGGTCCACCTGAGATTTGCATCTGCTTCATGTTTTGAGACATGCCCTAAAACAAGCTGGCAAAATGGGGGCCGCACTGGTACAGTCACACCCACCTGGCTGGATCTGGGGTCATGCCTGCCGCCTTGATTGAAATTTAGTTATCAGCTGCAGCCAAAAGCAGCTGCTGGCTGATGGCGGGTGTGTAGGAGCAGCAACTCAAAAGAAGAAATTAAGCCACCCTAAAGATGCAAAGTTGATTTAGAAATTCTGAAATGGTAAACCTAAACAGAGAACTCTTGCAAATATGCACATGATGTCTCTGTGGATATGAAGGTCATTTAAATCACAGGACAGTTGAAATATCTTTGGTTCTTGTTGGATGTTCCACTTACTGGTGAAACTGATTCAAAATTCTAATGACACAAGGCAAGAAATGATTAAAGCTTATTACAAATTCTAATGAAGGAAAGTAACTTAGGCAAGGTTCGAAAACCGTATCATTCCTTCATAGAGGTGTCTAACTAGCTGGAGAAAACACTCTTCTTGAGGTGTTATACAATACATGGCCTGAGAGTTTCTAAGTAGTTGTTTTCGTGCATGGTTCCACAACCGAAACCATTGAGATGATGGGAGCCACCATGGATGGTCTACACACCGGAATGCCTCAGAATGTAAAATCAGGGCCATGAATCATTCAGCCCCTTTCAGTTGAATGTGCTGTTGCTGTATTTTCTTCCCTCTCTATGTACTGGCAACCAATTAGAGGAATTAAGATTTTACCCATCTTCGAGATTGTTAGTGCTTGGGCCATCATGAGGAGTGCTGATTATAACTTCTTGGATCACTAAAGCACGGAGACCCGAGAGAACCGTTCTCAAACCCCGAGCATTGTATAATATCTCCTCCTGATTGGAAGATTGGTGAGCTTGCTTGTAAAACGCACTAGTCACACTTGCTGGTGAAAACCAATCTTTCAAACTAGCTTATGCATCCATCATAGCAGCCCATTTCACAGCCATTCAAACATAATCTCAGCTCGGGACGTTCGCTAGAAATCTCCAAGAGCCCAGCATCACCTTCATTCAACAGACAAGTGCTTCCAATGCCAAGCCAACGCAGACCACGAAATGAAGGCCTCTTCAGCGATCCAAACAAATTGACAGACAACCCACTGCAATGACAAAGATCAAGCCTTCTAAGGGGCTTCCGCCCCTCTCCATACCCTCTCTCTAAACCCAAAGCTGCTATAGAAGCATCGGTCACGTAGAAACAATATCGGATGCAGAGGTCTGTAATCTCCATACCCGCCTCAGCGATCGTGAAAACAGCTCTATCTGATATGCCCGGCATGTAACCTATGTCAAGCACAGCTAATGTTTTACTGATAATCCCTCCCCCGTGAAGTAGAAAAGCCACCCCTCTGTCAGTGACTCTCTTACAACCTCGTAGACATAAAGATACAATCGGCACACTCCCACGGCCAAGAACTGATATACCACTGTCGGTAACGTCGGCTCCACCAAGATTCAATGTGGTCAATCTGCTAAGGCTCAAGATTGAACTAAGCCCACGATCTGCCACGCTTTTGCAACCCCACAAGTCCAGCACTTCCAAACTTTTACATGAGGAAAGGTTCTCCACAGCTTCACTCGTTAGAAGGCTGCATGACGCCAATCTCACATTGACAAGGGAACACGAAGTGTCGGCTAGATCATGAAAAGCCAAGTCGGAGAGGAAAAAGGCATTGATAATTTCAAATTTCTTTAAGCTCTTGCAAGAATGTAGGATGGATACAAAGCCAGCGTCTGTAACTCTAGAGAATCCACCGAGCCTTATCTCTTCAAGGCTCTTGCACCCCTCAGCAAGGAGGAACATACCCATGTCATTTACCCTCCTGAAAGTGGCTGGGAAAAATTCTCTACTCCGTATGAGGGAGAGGTCGATCAGATGGCTGCAAGAGCCCAATGATTGGATCCCACTGTTGGTCAAGTCATGATGCAACAATGGTTCTAACCTTGGTTTGTCTTCAAGGTCTAGCTTGACCAGAAGAGAGAGATTGCGGGTGATGGAGATGAGTAATTCATCTGTAATTCCATCCAGGAGGAGTGATAAGGACTGCAATTTGAAGCTGATGGGTCCCAGAGAGAAGGGAATGCTGAAGTTGACTGAGGATGGCACAGAGTTCCCAGAGTCCCTTGTTTCATGTATGAGCTGTTTTGCATGCTGTTCAGACATGGGCCGCAGCTGTAGAGTTTTGATGGTTTTGGGCAGGAAGAGTTCGATGGACTCGAAGACACCTGGATCACAATCTGCCCCTCGGAACTTTATGCATAGAGACTGGATAAAATCAGGAGAAAAGAAAAGAACAAGAAGAAATCTCTCTCTGTAAAGCTGGCAAATGTGTTGTAAAAGCCAAAAAAAAATAATAATAATAATCCGCAGTGCAAGAATTTCACCTCTATGCGTGAGCAGCCTTTAAGCATCTGCGCAAGCTTTTCCTTGCAGATATGAGATGGTTCGAGCACTGCCCGGCTTACCATTTCCAATGTAAACACCCTGTGATGAAACAAAAAGAGAGACATAATCATGGCTTTTAGACTCAAATTGACTCATTTGGTATCGAGTCGAGTCACGGCTCGCCTGATGGGGAGCTCGTGGTATTAAACCGGATCAGGTATTGCCAAATACAAGTCGACACAGACGAGTCGTAAAATCATTGACATAACATCTTACCTTCAATTGCTTTGCAAGAACATGTAGGAGTACAGAGATCACATCTATTAGAAACTAACAGGTAAAAGCATTGGGCCATAAGGGTTCAAATCACAAGTTCCAAACAGATCTCCACTCGAACCTCGTGTATTAACTTTTTCTTCTTCTTTTCTCCTGCCTCCCTACTCAAGCATTAGGATTACCCCTTCTACTAGAATGGAATACTTCACAGAATTATTTCAGAAATCACCTTGCAATATTAAGATGAGATACCTCGTCACAATCTAAAATAACTTGCTCAAAAAGTTCGGTGATGTTGAAATCACAGTACTTCACCAAAGTCTATAGCTTGATAGACCTTGCACGATCAATGGTTTTAGTTTTAAGGCCTGAGGATACTAATGATTTTATCCATCCAACTTTCACCTAGGTAGAAGAATGTAAAAATCAACGACAGAAGCAGAGATGTATATCACATCATCATCTAAGCCTTATCCCAACTAACTGTGGTCGGGTACGTGAATTCTGTTTTGCGATTCCACTCTATCAAGGACCATATATATCACATACCATAACTAGATAATGTTTCTTTTTGGAAGGTAGGCTGGGATCTAACGCGGGACCTCAATCTTGAAGCCCCAAGTGCCAATAAGTGAGCTACGGGCTCAAACCCACCAAGGAGAATATTGGGAAAGATGAGCATTGTAACAGAGAAATATAGTAGCAAAACATAAGAAACATGATGCAGTGACACACAATTTCAAGCTCAACAATAGCTACTCTCAGAAAGGTTCAAGTAATGACTAAAGAATGCTGTATACAGCATATACAAATCCCTCAAGACAATCCATATGATATTTAAAACCGTGTCTACTAGTGACTGATACCTTATGTTAGGGCAGTGCTCTCCAACAGAAGTGAAAACTGAAGTACATGGTAGAGAGCACTTCAACAGAACTACTTCTTGAAGATGGTCTTTGGTGAAAATGCTGATCGAAGAGCTGTCTAGCCGACTGCAATTGAGGGTGAGGCTCTTAAGGACTTTATTTTCATAAAGAACGTGATTCAAGATCCAGGTATCAGGTGAGAACCCCTGCAATTCACTCAAAAAGTGGAAATCAATGAAGGAGAGAAAAATGAGGTATTACAAAATGCTCAGCCAAAGGGTTTGTAAAAGTGGGGCTCATGGTTCACTTTTCCAACTACAACAGGCCCTGTTGATAGCCCATGCATCAAACATCCCCCAAATTGAAAATCTTGACCATTAGATCATCGGACTCTTCTTGATTGGATGTGGACCATTGCTGTATATCTTTGTGTGTGTGTGTGTGTGTGTGTGTTAATTGTCTATTTCCGGCTGCAATTGAAGGTTTAGGGGGGATTTTGGTGCATGGGACATCGGAGTGGATCCAACTGCACTCAGTGGTTTGGTGTTATGAAGACCATTGTTCAAGGACCTAGCTTGACACATTCAATCAGTCATAGAGCTTTTGATGTATTGAAAAGTTCCTTAACACTTGTCATTGCATCAAACACCACATCCCATGTTCGAGTCATAGAGTTGGCAACCTAGACCAGAGTGAGAGCCGCCACAAGCATGGCATCCAAAAACAGTTACCTATTGGCCATAATGGCCACTACATAATGGTAATGGTGGTTACCATTACGCGTTATAGAAAAAACAGCCTGTAATGAACTTTACAGCCCCTAACAATCCATTACGGGGCCATTACAGTTATTATTATTATTATTTAATTTGGCTGTGATGGCTGTTATGGTCCGTATTGTAATGGTAATGACGGTGATCGTTATGGCCACTGTTACCATTATTGAATACCTTGGCCACAAGGAAGAAAGGGCTACATGGACGTAGGCCTGAGTGAATGCCACCATGGAATGGGCCACCGGATATTGGTGGTGGAGCATGGTGTGGTGTTATGATCCCAGAGTTGTTCAAGGGCCTAGCTTGATTTGATCCATCAGTCCTAGGATTTTTGGCATATTGGTTAGGTTCTTAACATTTGGTATTGGAGCCAACACTACATCTCTTGTTTTGAGTCATAGAGGGGGGCAACTGTAGAAAGGGAAACCTAGACAAGAGTGAAAGCTGCCACAAGGTGGATGGGGCCTTCCTAGACATATTCTAGAGAGTGACCCACCATGGAAACCAGCTCCTGGAGGGGGGCAACCTGAACTAGAGTAGAGTGAAAGCCGCCACAAGGTGGAAAGAGCTACCTAGACACTTGCACAAGTGAGCCACTGTGGAAGTGGCAGTGGGTTATGAACTTCCGATCCCTAGCATGGTTTTAAGTCTTGTCTGAATCCCAGGCGACTCATCTGAGTTGACTTGGATTCGGTCAGACCTGATCCAATTCGACCGCATAAGTCACATGAACAAGTTACCCCCACCTCAGCTGAGTCGCAATTAGACTCGAGACCAGACAAATCGATCTGAGTCGCCGAATCTCTTAACCATTATCCCCAAAGGTTTAAGGGCCTGTTTTGATGCATTCCATCAGTCCTATGGCTTTTGGGGTATTGGGTTAGGATCTTAACCACTCCTTACAACATGGGCCCCATTTAATGCCTGTAAATGGTTTAAGTTGTGTAAATCATTTACAGCCTGTCCTGTTTGGCTTTAAGCTGTAAATGATTGTCTGTGTTTAGATAGGCGGTAAATTGTTTAAGTCGTGTAAATGCAGAGCCAATCTTTCCATTTATAGCCATTAGGCTGTAAATTGAGAGCCTGTAAATGAGATTGGGGTAAATTCTGCAGGCAAAAAAAGGCCATCCAAACGCAGAGTGTAAATGATTTACAACTTGGCCCATTAACAGGCATCAAAACGACACTTTATACAAACTGAAAATTGGAGCGCGCCTTCAGTATACCTTGAGCAAAATTCACAAGACCCATCTCACATTTTCCAAAATCACAAGAACCACCTCATCAAAGGAAAGAAAAGTTGTGTGTAATAACAAGATTAAAAAGAAAATAGAAGCTAAAATATGCAATACCCATATAAGAAAAATGATTGAAATTCACAAAGAAGAGAGAAGAGTACGAACAAGAGAAACCCATCTCAGAAAGAATGAGAACCTCACAAGAAGAAGGTGAAAAATGAAAAAAACCTATGTTCTAAAACCATGCTTAGAAGAGAATAAGAGTTACAGAGAAGTTGGGTTTTTGGAGACTTGTTCTAAAAACATGGTTAGAAGAGAATATGAGTTACAGAGAAGTTGGGTTTTTGGAGACTTACAGAGAAATCAATGGTGGAGAGAGAAGAGAGAGCTTGGGAGGCCGAGAAATGAAGGGTTTTGCAGACAGGAGCTGTTGAAGACAGAGATTCAACATCCAGCTTCGTTAAGATTTCATGGAGGAGGCTTAGAGGAAGCCTCTCTAGATCACTACCTCTAACCATTTCTCTCCCCCAACTCTCTGAGAGAGAGAGAGAGAGAGTAGAAAAATGTGGGGGCCGATCAGTATCTCTCGTCATGGTGAATTCTATGATTAGTATAATAAATAAAAATAAAAATAAAAAGTGGGTCCCAGTCTCTATCTTTCATCAAGAAGAACCATCAGATAATAGTTAGATGATGTGGCTTGAGACAGAGACGCGTTTTGGAATTCTCGTAAGTGGGGCCTGTGACTTGTTAATCTGGACCGTTGGTATGTTGAATCCCACCACGAATGGATTGCCCTGACCCCTTTTCAATTGAATGTAGACCGTCTTATCAATCGTCTGTTGATATAGATATCGCTTTCTGGTGGGTCCCAATAGATGAAAGGCCTGAATTACAAGAATGTGGGCCTGCTTGTGGGGCGGGGCGGGGCCGGGCGGTGCTAACCCTAACCCAACCCAAGGTTCCTATGCCTCAATCCTAACCCAACCCAACTTAATCTTGGCTTGGGAATTCTCAACCCAAGCGCAACCTAAGTGGGCTCAGTCGGGTTAATTGGGTTGGTTGGGTGTGTACGTGCTAATATTTTCCTTATTACATTAGTTTATTACATTTCAATATAAGACTTATTTTTTGTATTTATAATTTTATTAATTACATATGTGATTATTCATCATAAAGAACTTTATTTTTTTTTTTCTTTAAAAAAACAAGCTAAAATATAGGACAACTCCTTTGAAAGTCATATAGCATAGCATGCAATCTATTTGGGAGAGAGAAATCCAACGTATCTTGTTAGGAGTCCTTGGAAATGACGCAGACAAATGAGATCCGACATTACTAGTGTGCCTTCGACACAAACGATCCACACTCAATTATAATTTATAAGTAACTTACATATTGATCGGGTTCAGGTTGGGTCGTACAACCCAAGCTTGAGATCGGACCTAATATATCCTGCCCGAGCCCAACCCAACGCCGAGTCGGTCGGATTGAACCCACCCAACTTTCAGCCCTACCTACTTGTAATGTTGTTCTTGAGTCAAATTGAGTCCATGGGACCAACCAACTTCACTGCGTTTCTACATTCCGCATGAAAAAAATAAAAATAAAAAATCACAAGTTGAATGGAATTGTTAATGATATTATCTTACAAGGAGAGAATTCCCATCAACATTATTTTTAGCACAACCTTTCATCAAGGGAATTCAAATTATTGTTTGCCACAAATAGAAAACAAACAAACAAATAAATAAATAAAATAAAATAGAATAAAAAATCTTGTATTGTGATCAATCGACACCATTAATAACATTGTCAGCATTACTACATTAAATACAATTTATGATGATGTAGTCCAATTACATTACAACAATTGAGAAATTCTTATTTGTGGCAAGTGAGGATCCAGACTCCCGTCAAGGTGGAGTGGCCCATTACAATGACAAATTTTGAGAGAATATTAAGTGACATGCGTCGAGCTCAAGAAATGTTAAAATCCAAAGGTTGATGGCTAAAGGAGAGAGAACAAAAAGACACCTTACATATTTGTTGGGAAATCGGAGATGCATGTACCAATGGCATCCCCATCATCATCTCTAGGCCATTTCACCAAGCATGTACTACAGGTACACATACTGATTGTTTTAAGCTTTAATAGTTCCATTATAGATTTCAGGAATGATTATAATATGATTATAAATTATAATTATAATTTTCAAAAATGATTACAGTTTGATTATAAATTCCAACAACAATTACAGTTTGATTATATGTTCCGAGAACAAATACAATATGATTACAAGTCTTAATAATTATTATTATGGTCCAATTATAAATTTTGGAAATGACTATGGCATGATTATAAGTCTCAAAAACAATTAAAAATCCTGGGAACAATTACAATTTGGATAGAATAAAAATAGAATCTCTTACGGTCAGTTTCAAGCTTTCCAACCACATATTTCCCTTAAACAAACTAGGCCTTGGGTTGTCTTAAGCTTAGATGTTTAGTTCTTGTAGTGGGCCATTAGGCTGGGCTCATTGGCAATTTATCGCTCTATGGACCTAGTCCTAGGGTTGAAAGTCGGGTGGGTTCAACCTGATCAACCCGTGACCAACCCGACATTGGGTTGGGCTTGGGCAAGATGTATTGGGTTCAGTCTTGGGCTTGGGTTGTACACACACCAACCCGATAAAACTTGGGTCGGGCTCAGGTTGAGTGAGATCTCAGGTTGCTCGTGTTGAGAATTTTATACAGATTGGTGTAATTTCTGTATAATATGGAAACCGAAAAAATCACGATAATAAAAATTAAGGACAGGCTGAAGCACGTCTGAAAAAATGATGTCCTTAAAGCGTTATTTGCCCCTACTCAATTGAATTGAGTAAGCTGATAGGTTACAGGCAAATAGCTTCTAGGATACGACGAGCTTAGTGTGGGTCTGCGTTCAGCAAACACGAAGGCCCACCTATTGGAACTCAATTTCACAATTTCTGGTAGTACTACAATATAGAGAAAATCCCAAAAGAAAGAAAAGAAGAAGAAAACTGTGTTTTAGACCACTGCTTTGGTCAAGTCTTCAGCCACTGGTTCTGTTGAACCGTCCTAGACCACACCGTTGGTCTGTTCTTCTTGCAATGGTTAAACCCTTGCTATCTTGTTGCTTGCTGGAATTACTGGAGTATAAGAGAGGATTAGTGGGCTTTCTCAATTCGTATGGTAATGCTGGATTGGTTTATGAGATGGTTTGGAAATCCATCCAGGCCCTCCTTTTATAGGTTATGGTGGCTAGGGGGTTATGGTCAAGAGACTTAAATTCTATTAAGCCATTTCTGGCTGTTGGAAAACTAGCCGTTTTATGGCCGTTTTCTGACTGTTGTGCATGGACCATTAATCTACTGCATGCTGACTGTTGTGAGACAGCAGCTAGCCGTTTTCTGACTGTTGGGCTAGCCATGCAGCAGTTACAGCTGGGTCCTGCACTAATGGCTCAGCTGTTACAGTTTCTGCTGCAACAGCTCTTTTCAGTCAGTCTATATATACTGAGATATCTCTCTCTCAGCTCTCTAGTCTCTCTGCCAACCAGCCACCCGCCTAAGCCACATAGTCGCACCGCGACTCGCACACGTCTCGCTCCGGTTCGCTCAAGGTCGCGAAGGAGCGACCCTCTGCGATACGATGCGGACGTGCGAAGTGCAAAGTGCGCCACTAGCACTTCTACAGCCACACTGCCTCACATGCTCATGCCCATGCCCATGCCCACGCCCTCGTACCAAACCCGAGCCCGAGCCCGAGCCCGTACCCGTGCCCGAGCCCGAGCACGCAAGGTCCATAGTCCACCGACTACGTAAGTAAATATTATAATACTCCACTGTTTTCATTAAACCAATTTTCCTCTCTTCCCTTTCCCATGTGGGATTATTCCCAAAAACCCACAAAAAGGTGTTTTTCAAAACAACTTTTATATATTATATATTATTTTATTATTAAAATATATTTTTATTAAAATCAATATTTTTGCAACAATCTCCCACTTGATTTTATAAAATATTTTTATCGGTTAAACTATACTGCCATAAATGATCAGCTTATATGCATAAAGAAAGATATCTTTCGATTTTAATCTTCCCTTAGTGTAAGTATCTCAAAACTCTATCAAAATTACTGGTAGCCGCAGCTTTGAACCAGTTATTCCTAGATAATAGAGTTGGAGAAACCACACACATATTCGCTATGTGTTTATTAGAGTTCCCACAATCTTACTCAGCACATTTAATGGCCATGTGCTTATCCTAATTCGTAAACGATCCCGAGAGAAAACTCCTAACTCTTATGAGAGATGGCACCATCTCTACGTTCATATAGGTGAAATCCTTCCAGTGTCTCCGTTACTATAAGACACTTGTCGTATAGACTGGATTTCATTAAGAGTTCTCAGACCTAACCCTCTTTCGTAACGCTCAACACTTATCTATTATGGATGAGATTTTATAATTTAGTGCTGAAAAACTTTCCACATATCAGTGACTTGTTTTTACCCATTAAACTCAAAATTAGAGATTTTCTAACTTCAGGTTGGGTTACCATCACTGGTGAAACTTTGGTTGAAGAGTTTCAACCCCATCCCTCTAGATGTTTACTACCTCTCTCGGTAGAGGTTTAGTAAAAGGATCTGCCAGGTTGTTGCTTGATTTCACATAGGAAATATCAATTATTCCATCTCGAATCAATTGTCTGACATAATCATGTCGAAGACTAATATGTCTAGACTTACCATTATAAGTGCCGCTATAGGCTCTGGCTAATGTGGCTTCACTATCACAATGTAGTGATACAGCCGATATCGGCTTTATACAGAAAGGAATTTCTAATAGAAGATCCCTTAGCCACTCAGCCTCTTTGCCTGTTGCAGCCAGAGCTATGAATTCAGACTTCATAGTCGAGTGCGTTATGTAGGTCTGTTTCTTGGATCCCCAAGATACAGCTGCACCTCCTAGGGTGAATACCCACCATGTAGTAAACTCGTTGTCCCCTGCGCTCGATATCCAGCTCGCATCGGTATATCCTTCCAATACAGCCGGAAACTCTGAATAAAATAGTCTTAAGTCTTTGCTTGCTTTTAAGTAACCAAGGACTCTACTAATTGCATTCTAGTGTTCAGTACTGGGGTTACTAGTAAACCTACTAAGTTTACTCACAGCATATGCAATATCAGGTCTAGTGCATTGCATAGCATATATAAGACTCCCTATAGCACTCGCATATTCTAATTGTGCAACGGTTCTTCCATTATTTTCTTTTAGCTTGATACTTGGATCAAATGGGGTCTTTACTTCTTTTATATTTAGATGGTTAAACTTGTTTAGTATCTTCTCAATATAATGAGATTGACACAAAGCATAACCTCCAAAATATTTTTTTAACTTTGATACCTAGGATGGTATCAACTTGTCCAAGATCCTTCATTTTGAATACTAAAGATAGAAACCTCTTTGTTTCAGTTACACCTTCCATTTTATTACTTATTATTAACATGTCATCAACGTACAGACAAATAATAACGATACAACTATCATCTACTTTAAAATATATGCATTTGTCAGCTACATTATGCATGAAACCATGAAATAGTATTTTGGAATCAAACTTCTCATGTCATTGTTTTGGTGCTTGTTTTAATCCATACAATGATTTGACTAATCTACATACTTTGTTTTCATTTTCTGGTAGAATGAACCCTTCAGGTTGTTCCATGTATACCTCCTCATTGAGGTCACCATTCAGGAAAGCGGTCTTTGCATCCATTTGATGGATGTGAAGATGATGTATGGAAGCTAGCGCAAATAATATCCTAATAGATGTTATCCTAGCTACAGGAGAATATGTGTCAAAGTAATCTATCCCTTCTTTTTGTCTAAAACCCTTAGCTACTAGTCGAGCTTTAAAGGTTTGGATAGTCCCATCAGTGTGATATTTCTTCCTAAATACCCACTTGCAACCTATGGATCTAGAACCTGGAGGTAAGTTTACTAGTTCCCATGTTTGATTTGATAGTATGGATTCCATTTCATCGTTTATAGCTTCTTTCCAGAAAGCTGAGTCTCTAGAGGATATAAGCTATTTACATGATTTAGGATCATCTTCTATATTCATCACTATCGGTATTTGTCTTATAACATTTTCTCTATCTGCTTCTACTAGATGGAAAATGATACATTGTGAGTCTATATAGTCATCTCCTAGAATCTTCTCTATTCTTGTTCTTTGACTCCTACGAGGTTCAATAGGAGCTTCCATTATCTATAGAGTTGTGCTATCTGGTTCTTTATTAGGAGTTTGGATTTCATTATCCTTAGACTCCAAGGATAGTGAGTTCTCAAAGAACTCAACATCTCTTGATTCTATTATTGTATTAGACTCCATGTCTAGAAGTCTATAAGCTTTACTATTTTGCGCATACCCTACGAAGGCGCACTTAATAATTATTGGTCCTAACTTAGTTCTTTTTGGGTCAGGGGTTCTGCAGTATGCAAGACACCCCCATACTTTTAGATATCCTAGGTTAGGTTTTCTACCTCTCCATGTTTCATATGGAGATATTTTATACTTTTTAAATGGTATTCTATTTAGAATATGGCATGGTGCAAGCAGTGCCTCACCCCATAGACTTAGTGGTAACTTTGCTCTTATCAGCATCGAGTTGACCATTTCTACTAATGTCCTATTCTTCCTTTCAGCTATTCCGTTCTGTTGAGGTGTGTATGGAGCAATACATTGATGTATCAGTCCATGTTGTTCACAGAAGTTATCGAATTCATTTGAGAAGTATTCTCCTTCTCTATCGCTACGGAGAATTTTTATCTTCTTATTTAGTTGATTCTCTACTTCTGCTTTATATACTTTAAACATGTTCAATGCTTCATCTTTGCTCTTTAATAGGTACACATACACATATCTAGGGCAATCATGTATAAAGGTTATGAAGTACCGTTTACCTCCACGAGTAAGAATGTCATTTAACTCACAGATATCACTGTGCACAAGATCCAATACTTGGGACAATCTTTCAACACTTGGAAAAGGTTTCTTCGTTATTTTGGATCGTATGCACACTTCACATGTTTTGGTTTCATTATCTGTATATGAGATTAAACCATTCTTAGCCATGAACTTCAAGGTACTATACCCTATATGGGCTAGTCTATCATGCCATAATCCAGCGGATTTAACCATATACGCAGAAGTGCTACTTTCATTCAGAGAAAACTTGACCATCCAATTACAAGCATATCTCTTTCCGACAAAATTCTCATTCTTAGACAGAATCAGTTTACCTGACTCGTACACCACCCTTATCCCTGGTTTTCCCAGAAGATCCCCAGAAACTAAGTTTCGCCTCATGTTTGGGACGTGCAGTACATTAATCAGAATCACTTTCTTCCCAGAGGTGAATATCAGTTCGACAGTTCCTTTGCCGACGACCTTCGATCGGACTTCATTACCCATTTGGACTTCTTGACCATCGGTCAATTCCTCATAGGTTTTGAAGGCTGATTTGTCGTAGCACACATGTACTGTAGCGGCAGTATCATACCACCATCCTGGAACTTTGCCTTGGATGGTATTCACCTCAGTGATCATGGCCACTATATCGCCTTCTTCTACTACACTTGCCTCTTGTTTAGACTTGCAATATCGGCATACTCGAGCATAGTGCCCGGTTTTCCCATAGACATGGCATGGGCCTTTGAACTTTCCGTTCTTCTTTTGAGTGTTTTTCTTGAATTTTCCTTTATTGGGTTTCAGGGAATTGTCCTTCTCGGGATGTTTGTTATTAGAGTCTCTACTGCATGTACCTTGGATGAGGCATTCTCGTTATCATTCTTTCTATCGCGGTTACGGGATTCTCCCTCAATTCTGAGGTGTTTCTGGATTTGTTCCAGTGTGTAGTCCTCAATTTTATGCAGCAACTTCTTTCTATAGTCTTTCCACATCGGTGGCAATTGGCGATTATAGCCCCGACTTGGAATGATTCAGGAAGATCTATCTTTATCGTTCTGATTTTGTTTACTATTAGCTGCAATTCTTGGATTTGGGGTAGCAGCGGTTTGTATCTACCATGTTGAAGTCAAATACCTGGCGATGAGAAACTTGTTGGTACCTTCTTCTTCAGCCTTGTATTTGAACTCCAGAGTGGCCCAGATCTCCTTTGCTGATGACGTCTGTTGGTACAGATCGTAGAGACGGTCGGAGAGTGCGTTTAGAATGTGTCCTCGACACAAGAGTTCGTCTTTAACTCGTTTGGTGCGGGCGGCCACCTGTTCAGGTGTGTCATCGTTGGTTGCTTCAGGTAGCACTTGCAAATTTGGATCTAATATATAGTAGATCTTTAGCGCCGTTAGGAGAAATTTCAGCTTATCTTGTCATCTCGTAAAATTGGTTCCATCGAACCGATCAAGACGTATCAAGTCCTGATTCATCAACTTGATGGATGAAACACTGTTGGCTTCCATCGAATAACGCTTTAAGATTGTTGAGAATTTTATACAGATTGGTGTAATTTCTGTATAATATGGAAACCGAAAAAATCACGATAATAAAAATTAAGGACAGGCTAAAGCATGTCTGAAAAAACGCTGTCCTTAAAGCGTTATTTGCCCCTACTCAATTGAATTGAGTAAGCTGATAGGTTACAGGCAAATAGCTTCTAGGATACGATGAGCCTGGTGTGGGTGTATGTTCAGCAAACACAAAGGCCCACCTATTGGAACTCAATTTCACAATTTCTGGCAGTATTACAATATAGAGAAAATTCCAAAAGAAAGAAAAGAAGAAGAAAATTATGTTTTAGACCACTGCTTTGGTCAAGTCTTCAGCCACTGGTTTTGTTGAACCGTCCTAAACCACACCGTTGGTCTATTCTTCTTACAATGGTTAAACCCTTGTTGTCTTGTTGCTTGCTGGAATTACTGGAGTATAAGAGAGGATTAGTGGGCTTTCTCAATTCGTATGGTAATGTTGGATTGGTTTGTGAGATGGTTTGGAAACTCATCCAGGCCCTCCTTTTATAGGCTATGGTGGCTAGGGGGTTATAAGTCGTATATTGAATATATAATGGACTAATGTAATAACAAAAATATTAGCATGTATTCACCCGACCAACCTAACCTTGCCCACTTCGGTTGGGCTTGGGTTGAGAATTCCCAGCCGAGGTTGGGTTGAGTTGGGTTAGGGTTGAGGTATAGGAACCTTTGGTTGGGCTAGGGTTGAGCACCAACCCAACCCACCGGACTTTCAGCTCTACCTAGCCCCGGTCCATTGACAACCGTCGACGTCTCAAAGTCCCAAAGTCCCTGAGATGTGTGTAAGTTGGTGAACTTAGACTCACTTAGATGCACTTAGTTGAAAATGGCGCCCATTGACAGCCGTCCACATTTTAAAGAACTTTATATATGTTTTAAGTTGTTGAAATTAGACTCACTTAAATGCACTTGGTTGAACATAGCCGCACCTTTGACCCACACAAACCACTTTGGTTGACATGGGGGCGGGGTCTGGGTGGTCCACCTGCCTGGACACATTTACTTACCCCATGGGCTCGGTTATATATGCTTAGGTCATTTTAGCCTGACCTGGCTTCATATGTACATGTGTCATATTTTCAATCGTCCGTTAACTAATACATGATGCATCTTGCACGTAGGACTTGTGTTTTCATTCTTCTAAATGTCTATGTATTTATGCTTATGGCCCACCTAATCAAGGTACGGTTTAGGAGCATTCGCCATTGTAAATAGTTAGTAGGGATTCGATCATTTTTTAGACCTGGTCCAACCATTTTTTCTGGCTTGAGTTTGGGCCTAGCCAGAGCTTGGCCTCTGGCTTTATACTGTTGGGCTGGACGGGCTGATCATATCTAGCCCATTGACACGCTACTTGCAGCTGTCCTTGGATTAGACTGACTATTTATCATCACATTTCAATTTGAGGCATGAAGGAACTTCAATTTTTCCCATTATGGGTGGAGCCCATGTTTTTTTTTTTTTTTTTAATTCAAGTCGCTCCTCAATATAATCCAAACCATTTGTTGGGTGTCCACATTAAGCTATTTGACATCATAGATTTTTTTAACTCACCCACCTGTCCCGATTGGTTCAGGTTCAAGTCAATCCATGTGAGGCAGGTCCCGACCAAGTCTGAGTCAACTCGGATGAGCCAGCAATCCATGATTGATTCGGTTGGGGTTGGGCTTGGGCAGGATTTATCGGGCTCAATCTTGGGCTTGGGCTATACAAACATCAATCCGATAAAACTTGAGTCGGGCTCGGGTTGCCCAACCCAACTTGAACCCGATCGATATATAAGTTACTTACAAATCATAATTGAGTGTGGATCATTGTGTCGCAGGCACGTGAAATTTGAGTACCGTTAGGTCTCATTGGTCTATGTCATTTCCGATAACTCAAAGTAACAATATATGTCAAATTTCTCTCCCCTAAATAGATTGTGTGTTACACAATACAATACGACTTTTAAAGGAGTAATTGTCTTATATTTTAGCTTATATGTTTATAAAAAATAAAATTCTTTCTGATAAATAAATACATATATAATTAATAAAATTATAAGTATAAAAAAATAAAACATGTATTGAAATATAATAACAAAAATATTAGCATGTATCCACATGACCGAGCCCGCTTAAGTTAGGCTTGGGTCGAGAATTCCCAACCCAAAGTTAGGTTGGGTTGGGTTAGGATTGAGGTACATGAAACTTGGGTTGAGCTAGGGTTGAGCACCAACCCGACCTAACCCCCTGACTTTCTGCCATAGTAGTGACCCCTCCAGTATGGGCCCACCCATGATGTATGTGCTTCATCCAAGCCGTTGATCCATTTTAACAGCTCATTTTATATCATGAGCCCAAAATTGAGATAGATCCAAATCTCGAGTGGCCCACAGCACTGATCATACCGACCCATACCGTCCCCGACCGAGTCCGAGTCTACCCGGACGAGTCAGCAATCCACGATTCCAAGGTCCGGAAAAACCATGTCCCACCTATTTCGGGTCATATAAGTTAAAATAATACAAGTGTAGTAATGAAATGAAATCTCCCAAAAGATTGTGTTGGGTTGTCCACTTGAGTGTAGCCACCCATCATCATCATAACCATGGCCCACTTATTTCGGGTCAGCTAGCACTTCAATTTCTTTGGTGGAAAGTCACGAGGTCTGAACCCATGATCCGGCATGCAATATCTTGGATGGACCACACCCCAAATCCACACCGATTGGCTGACATTGACCATTGGATCTGACTATTTTGTAGGAGAATTTTGGAGGGTTAAAAGACCATCTATTTTCTTCCTTCGATCGAGTGGTTAGGATCGACGGATCAGTTTGATTTTTGAGATGAGGCCCATCCAAGGTACGGTACACCTGATTATTGCTTCAGATCTCATATATGGAAAAGAACCTTTGGTAAGCCCACAAGCTGTGTACGTAGCTAATACACCTGATTAAAAAAACTTATATATATATATATATATATATATATATATATATTATATATATATATATATATAATATATATAATATATATATATATATATATTACTTGAGTCGAGTCGAGTTGAAATACACTATGGTCGAACTCGACTTGAACTCAACTCGAGCTTTAGTAAACAAGCTTGACTCGCCTCGAGTCGGCCTTTCAAGCCGAGTCAATCCGAGTTGATTCGAGTCAAGTCGAGCGAGCTTTTCGATCTAGCTTGACTCATGTACAGCCTTACGTGGTGGCGTGTGCATTATCTGACTTGTACATGCGTGTGGTATAATACAGCCCTTTGTTTCATGCCAACTCATATATGTAGGAAATCCTAGCCATACAGAAAGTGGGCCACACCATGGCGATCAGTTGGTGTGAAATTCAGGTCAGTAAACGCATCAGGCAGCATGCAATGTAGAAAATCAATGGACAGATGATAGTATGTAGGACTACAATGTACAGGTGTGGCCCACCCAATGATTGGATTTCCTACACATGTGACGTTAGAGGGAAAGAAAGGGTCGGTGGACAAGATCCCATATAGGTCATTGGTCATATGAGGCCGGATCTTGCACTACTATTAATTTAGGGGTGTACATGAGTCGAACCGAGTGGAGCTGACCTCGACTCGGCTCGCCCACTAGCGGACCCCAGCTTGAACTTGGCCCGACTCGATCTTAGAGCCTGACTAGGCAGCTCGGCTAGGTTCAGTCAGCAACTCGAGCCAGTTCAAGCCAAGATCAAGCCAAGTTCACCTATTTAGTATTTTCACAAACACATTAACTGTACCTTCAAAATCCTTCAAAATCTCACTGTTTTACATACAGCAGGAGTTGTTTTATAAGTATTTTATTAAACACCTTCTAAGTAACATAAAAATCAAGAAAAAAAAGGTATTCATTTCATATACATACCCTCCTTGCCACCAGCCACAATTCATTGAGTCATTTCATCAAACACCTGGTGAGCAACATCAATACCAAAGTAACCAAGTCACAAAATTGGTTCAATCTAAATTCGATTCGAGTTGGGTTTAATTTGAGTTGAGTCGAGTTGGGGCCAGCTTAAACGCAGCTTGAACTCATTTTCAAGCTCAAAAAATCAGCTCCAACTTAAACTCAGCTTGAACTCATTTTCAAGCTCAAAAAATCAGCTCGACTTGGCTCAAACTCAACTTCGAACAGAGTCAAATCGGGCTTTTTCGAGTCAAGTCCAACGAGCTAACTCGGTTTGTGTACACCCCTAACTACCGTGCATTGTATGGGGCCCACCGTGATGTTTTCATGGCATCCAATCCATCCATCATATGCGCTTCATGTTTTCCTTGGCACCTAAGATTAATCTGATCCAAAACTCAGGTGGGCCTTACCATGTAAAATCATGCTTAAAACTTTTAAAATTGCGCAGTGTGGCCCACTTAAGCTTCTGAATGTTCTGATTTTTGGCCTATCTGTTCATCCTGATGGGCCCCATCTTCTGAATGGATTGGATAGCATGTTAAAAATACGGTTGGGCCCACACACAATATGAAAGGTTTTTAATGGCAGACATCCTCTTCCTATTGTGGCACACTTGAATTTTGGATGGACCTGATTACTCGTAGAATAAGTACAAAGAGAATATATAAATAAATTTTTACAATGTCTCTAGGTCAAGGGCACCATCATGGATGGTGATGTTCCCAAATTTCAAACCTACGTCTAGATCTTGTCCCTCCATTGTCTCTCCAGGTGCGACGCAGCCAAATCTGTCTCACTATCCCAGCAGGCCCACCGTGTCCACCAACCATGGCTCACTTACAACAGATCTCATGAATCCATGCTCATAAGTTTCTTTCCTTCCTTAACATAAGACAAAAGGATAAAGAAAACGGTATTATTTCCAATCTAAGGTGCAAACGGTCCGGTTCCAGTTCTAGTTTTCCTGCAATGGTTGGAAATGGTTCGATTCCGATTTCACCTTAAAACAAACCAAACCGAACCATGTGCACCCCTAGAAAATACCCTTTTTTTCTTCTTTTTTTTCTTTTTTTTGTTTAAATGTTATATTCATTTCATTAAGTTATACCCAAAAACCCGAAAACCTAAAACCCATTTTCTTTTCTTTATTTTTCTTCCTAAAATCTCCGTTGAATATCCAGCTATTATCATTTTATATTTGCAATCTTTCACATGATTCTGTTTATTGCTTTAAACCGATCACATTAATAAACTTAGAATCTTTCAAGTTTTGTCCATAAGGATTTTCTGTAATCTTTCAAAGAATTTTAAATTATATTTCATTTCAATGCATTCTATTTTTTATTCTTCTTGAACTCATGTTTCACTGGTACAGTAGCTGGGGGAAGTAAAATTGATCGAGAACTCAGTGATATTAATCGAGAACTCGGTGAAATTGAACAAGAATTCGGGGAACTCAAGTAAATTGACCGAGAACTCAAACAAATTAATCAGGAAACCGGTGAAATTGACCAAGAACACAGTGAAATTGACTGAAAACTCAATAAAATTAACTGAGAACTCGTGCAAATAACCAAGAACTCAGTGCAATTGCTCGAGAACTGGTACAAAGTGTAAATTTTTAGTATTTAGGGTTTAAAGAGGGGTGCAAATTGACCAACTACTTCGATTATTCCTGCAATGCGTGGCTTCTTAGATGGAAGTATCATTTTATTCCTTTTCTATCTCTCCAATTCCTCTTCAACATAATGGGTTTGAAGTGTATATTGAATTAAAAAAAGAAAAGTATAGATTTTAGTAAGAAAAGGTTTACAAATTGAAAATAGGAGACAATTTCAAGAAGAAATACGAGGAAATGAGAATATTTTAGAAAAATAAGCTTACAAAATAATAAGGGTGTTCTCGTGCGAAAAAAGCTCTAAAGTTTAGAAATAAAAATTAAAGTGCCTAAGGCTTAAAAAGATTCCTTGTTAAAAGTAAAGTTAACCGTGGAAAATTTCTCTTCCGAAAATAGTTAGATTTTAAGAAAAAACTTTAATACTCATCATGAAAATTAAACTGTCCAAATAATGGTAATAGTAAACAATGTCCATGAACCAAAAATTAAACTTATTTGAAATCTCACCGTTAGATTGGTAGAAATTTATTGGACGGTTAGAAATGAAAACAAATATCAAGTGTACCAATCAGAGGCTAGAATTGTTCAATCAATCTGATCGTGGAATTGTGATAATCCACTCGGTCTATTTGAATTTATATATGCCACGTGGACAATGTCTGAGCACCTGCGTATAAAGCGGGATACCCGGCCTGAGTATCATATAAAAAGAGAATTGATCAGAGGTACACAATCCCTACCAAAAGTTCTGATACATCCATATTTTATCGCCAACAGATCGCACGCGTGGAGTATCCAAATCTTGAAAAAGGTGGGCCTCATCACGATTATGACATGTATGAAAATCAGACGGTCCACTCACCGAGTCCATACCAATGGCTGTCCATTGATTTTGAT
>JAJHSJ010000015.1:435131-488033 GCA_021015155.1 Magnolia officinalis
GGGTATTTTGTAATTGACGAAATTACCCTTGTGGGAGTGGGCCCATCTAACCACTTTTGGGGGGTGAAAGGTAACAATTCCCTAGGGTCAAACCCCACTTGGGTATTTTATAATGCCCAATTTACCCCTATAGGGTGGGCTCATCTAGCCATGTTAGTGGGGCCAAAAGTAACAATTCTCTGATCTTAGTAAGGACATGTTTGGAACCTTGCAATGCACCCCAGTTGCATTTGGACTAGTCTGCATCCACATCATCTATCTGGACTGTCCATAATGTCCAGTTACTCTTCTCTAACTATTCAATAACACACAAGCGATCGGATGTCCTAGAGACCTATCCATACAACAATATTGTCCGTCAAATTCCCGATGCCACTAAATGGACGGTTACAATGATCCGATCATTGTGATTTTTGGAAGGTTGCATAAGAAGAATAGGATCGACCTAATGGACGGTCCAGATTGATGATGTTGATGATAACATTTACAAAATCAACAAAGTGAGTGGAAAAGCTTTAGATACACAGCCCACTAGATTTTTTCTTGTAGGAACATTGCAACATGTGGTAGTGGAGCATTGAGGTCCTAAATTATTTTGTAATGACCAAATGCCCCTTTGGAATGGGTCCACCTGACCATTTTTAGTGGGCCAAAAGTCACAAATCCCTAATCACAATTAAGTGTGTGAACATTGCACATGGTGGTGAGGTTCCCAAGAGAAGAAGATATTGAGGTAAAGTCAAGAACTGCCCACCAAGCAGTTTCCTACTTTTCTTGAAAGTGTCCTTTCCTTTTTAGGAGTTTTGTGATGATTAGGGTGATTTGATGGCATTTGTGTGGCTGTGCCCCCCACCAACAGAAAATTACTGTAGAAGGAAGCTTTGTGGGGCCCATCAAAATGTATGTATGGTTTGAAATCCAACTATCAAGTGGACCATTTTAAGATCATTTGGGAGCATGTATTCAGTGCTAATTAGTGTGAATCAGTAAAGTTAGTGCATTTAAGATAGTGCAGTTGGTGTGAATTAGAATCAGATTCACACCAAAATCACATCCATTCATTTGCATGAATTCCCATGCATATCAAATGCACTTCCAAACTATTTATGTGCGTTGAGTAGATCATCCACTGTTAAACATTCATAGACTATGGAAGTTTTCAATCTAATTAACATTTGATCTAATTACGGTTTGGATGGCATATAAGTATCAGGGTGGTATCACATGTGGTCTACTCAAGTTTTAAATCTACCTCGTTTTTTGGATGGTGTGCTTAAATTAAGCTGTAGAAAGAGATGGATGTGTGGATTTCTCACTGACATCATCTTGGTGGGCCACACGTTGCTTGTCTACAGCAACTTCTATTTACGGAGATGGGATGGTGTTTGTAATACTGTGTGATATGAGAGGATGGTGTTTTACTAATGAATACTGTGTATTACTGAAAGATGGTGTTTGTAACTCACCACGCGTTAGTAGATGCTACTATAAGTGAAGTATGCAAGATCTGAGCAGTCCATCAAGTGGGCCACACTTAGTAGATTTCCTATCTGGAAACTCTGGAAGTTTTGCTCATCAGATACACCACAGAGAAATAAAATAAATGGATGGTGAGAAAAATTCTTGTTTTATCCTTTCATTTGTGGCCCACTTGTTTAATAAAGTGGTCATTTTTTGGAAGATAACATTTAAACGATATGGCCCACCTGATAGACTGTTTGGATCTTCCACATGTTTCTCATTTCTCATCTTACCAGATGCAGTTGCGTGTAGGTAGGGTGCACGCGTGTGTACTGATCCGGTAGAATTCCTGTATAAGTAGGATTGAATCTCTTTGGTATTTTGGAACCGAGATTTACTAAATCCACTGACTTATAGGACTCAGCTACATGCGAGCACACGTGCTGATATCTCACATGTGTGAGATTGGAGCGGCATTGATCATGCTCTATCTTTCTTCTAACCGTTCATTCTTTTTTCAGTACTATGTGGGATAACTTACGAGTCAACCGGCCCTATTTTCGTCCAGATGATCTGGATAGGATGGACCACGGAATAGAAGCTTGGATCTGATCGCTCTACGGAATCCACATCAAAGACGATGGAATGATGGTAACCGTCCCATCTGCTCAGCACTACAAGGATGGGCGTTTGGTGTACTCTTTTGAATCGCCCATCCGTAGCAGTTCCCGTAAGATGAACGGTTCTGATCATTCAACCATTAGTAGTGCAGCCAGCTGAGATTTAGAAGATCGTATCGGTCCGACTCACGTGAGTATTCATAGCGTCTTTGGTGACTCGGGCGAGTCAGTCAAACGAGTTGTAAAACGAGTTGACTCACTTCAGTCAAGGTCAACGCATGAGAATCACACGCATTCTTTCAAAGTCCGGAAGTCTTGGGAAGCTTTCAAGACTCAGACGACTCGAGCCTGAGTTAGGTGGGGCCCACTGATCAATGGAGTGGTAGTAGCTCGAAAATCACGTTGATTCAAACGATTCTGACCGTCTGTTTGGTGGTTACCATAAAAGGGGACACCAGATATTTGGACCACCATCCAACCCGTCTATTAGATGGCTCCCCACATTTTAGACTTGGGTTCCAAAATCCATCCTGATCCATTACTCAGGTGGGCCACACCAAAGGGAAGAGTGGGGATATTGGGGAGAGGGACCACCATATATAAAAATCCAGATGGAAGTTGTGTCCACCGTGCTTCGTATATGCCACCAACCCACTCATCAGGTGGGTCCCACAAGGATGAAGGGACGAACCGCGACTTGGACCACTCCAAAGCTCAGGTGGAGCAAAATCACGTGAATACCTACCGTTCAGGTGGGCCACACCACAAGGAGCAGTTGGGAGGTGACGCCACACCAATAAAATCTTCCCTAATGTATATATCGAATCTAATCCGTCCATCAGGTGTGCACCATTAGGATGAACGGGCAAACCAAAATATCAGGCCATTTCAAACCTAAGTGGGCGACACCATGTGATTCATAGATCTTAGCCATGACTTTATAATGTTCTCTACCTTGTGCCCACTTAAGTTTTTTATCAGCTGATTTTGGTTTTTTAATGTGATCATGATGGGGAGAACACAATGGACGGAGTGGATCAGATGTATAATTATCGTGGGTCCCAAAATTGCATAAAGGTGAGCATGAGGAAGGGAGAACAAGATGGACGGACGGGAAGGATCTGATGTAAAGTTGACGTGGGCCCCACAACATGCTTTCAGAATGTTTTCTATCAATTGTACTTGAAAATGTGGTAATCTTACATTACAATGCTACTAAAAAAAGAGTTGTATGTTAATTTCCCATACAACTGCTTGCAGGTGTACAAGCATTCATGTGCATACAAAAGGGATCTTTCCGAGTCACTCAGTAGTAATAGACTGAGTCACTCACAATCCCATCACTGAGTCGAACCGCATCCAACCTACAGCATCTGGCAACACGTGCTTAACATTCAAATCGTGCATGAGGTGGGTCCGACCTTGTAGATGACCTGGAGAAAGATAAACGGTGTGGGAATCTCCTAGACTCGTCTGTTTGATCTGATTCGATCTGGTGAATATTCAGTACAAATTGCCAATTAATTGAGAAATTGACCATCTACAACACTCAGGCCCACGGAATGAACGGTTTGGATGGCCATTTAGATCAGCCTATCAGCTTAAAACAGCTCATCATACATGTGCCAGGGTAAGGTACACACCCATCTCTCCAGAGCAAGCATGGACAAATGGATAATCAATCGGGCCGTCCATCTAGTTCCCCATACTTTGATGGAAAATAAATCAAACTAAGCTAATTGCGTCTATCCCTCCGTCCATAACTTCCCCTAAAATTGATGGTCCTGAAGAATAGTTTAAACTAGATGATGGGTAATTAAAAATATTGGATCTTAATCACAGATCATCCATTACAGTTAAGAAAGATGGACGGATCTGATTGATGCATCACCATGCCAATGAGTGCACTTCAGAGAGATAGATCTACCATAATCCAGTGCTCCCTCGATCTACCTTATCATCCCCACCTTATAAATGTATGTTGACATGTTCTCGTGAGCTCTTGAAAGCAATGCTTGTACGAATCATTTGACTTTCTATCCGTTTTTTCACCTTTCTCATGCCGCATCTCTTGCTTCCAATGGTACGCATCCCACGCCCGTGTATAGCCTCATCATACTCCGGTTTTCAGTTTTATGCAAGTGGGGCCCATGATCTAGTGATCTATACTATCAATTCATCTTTGGGCTACTGATCCTAACCTTTAATTCATTTAGTTTACCAGTAAGAATTGAAAGACAACTTCGATATTGCATTGAGGAAAATCTCAAGATATGTGGCTATAATAATCCGATTTTGGAGATCTTGGGGATAGTTAATCAATATGGGTCCGAATATATCAACGGTCCAGATCATTTAAATGTTGGCTCCACAAGTTAAACTAAAGCCTGAGGGTAGCGTATGTTACGTACAGCCGAGTTTACCAATACCTCCCTTCAATTCTTATTGGAGGTTTGGTGAGCCCTCACGGTGTGGCAGGTAGGCCATGCACTCCACGAATCTACATGTGGCACACGTGTGTGAGATCTGATCCGTCCAGTAAGTGGTCCTACCATCTGTAAAATACGCAATTCATGTGTATAAAATGCAGCCCATGTACACGCCTCCATGTGTGCCAGAGTGGAACAAGTGTGTCGAAATTCAAGCCATCCATCATGTGGGTCACAATATTAGATATCAATGAACGGCTTAGAAAAAATTGACCTTTGTTCTTTTTTTCACATAAAGTGTAGTCCCGGTGATGAGTGGGCCTGCCTGATTTATAGGGCATGGAATCTACACGGTGAGGCCCACCTGATGGATGGCTTGGATGATAGATCTTGCACGTCTAAATGTGTTGGATGTGCAGGTTTAGCCTTCATATCTACTTGTGCTATTAAACTTGATCCGAAACTGGTATTAAGCTTAAAATCTACACTTGAAACTTCATCACGGCCAGTGATAAATAACCTAGTGGATAAAGCCTGGTCCATTGCTCGGTGCATGTTTCATCAGACATAGGTATTAGTAAGTAGATTATAAAATTATATATTAATATTTAAGGAAGTTATTATTATAATAGGATATGATGGATTCCATTTTAAATTAGTTAATGATATATTAATGCACTGATTTAATTCCATACATATATTAGATAATTGAATAATATATATGATTGGTTGATAAATAAACTTATTTTAAAAGGGCGTGATAATTCACTAATGTCATTTGCTAATCATAAGCCAAATTAATTGTATATGTAGCATATATGTAATTTATTTCTAACTTGTAGGGTCGGCTTTAGACGGACTTGATCTAACTCGCTCTATCTTAGCATTGGCCTAGCCTTTTTTGAGCCTTGCCCTAGCTCGATTCAACGACACCCTATTCATAAAAATGTAGTTATTTGACTATTCATTAGGTGAAATTGTAATAATTAGACAATCCTATCTATTTGCTCACAAACGTTCAAATGGAGTACTATAGAAGAGGATATTAGCCATCATTGATAGATAATCTTCCTATCTATTTTGTTTAATTTGAGCATACTCTATCCATGGTGGGACCAATCTAGTGACTGACCTAGATCATGACCCCCCCGTTGGTTATATACATCATAAAGGGTATGTTTGGACATATTTACGCAAGAGATCATTTTTCAAAGTGAAGGGATTTTCATGCATTGATTTCAGGAAATATTAATTCAAATGTTTTCTTCCAATGGATAATAGAGCATCTCTTTTATCGAGTAGAAGATAAGATGGGATTTGTTAAAGTACATCCAAATATATAATAACCTAACATAAATTAGTATTTGACCCTAAAAGCCATATAGGAATCAAATACTCGTCTTACCTAGTTTAAAATGGCTCATAAATCTTTAACGTCCAAAGAGAGGAGAAAGGTTATTAGTTGCCAGTTGCAACTACCATGATGTATGGGGTGGTTAGAATTATGGAACCAAACTTCTATTTTAGAATCATAAGTAATATAAAGTGGGATTTATCAAATAAACAGCTCAAGATAATAATTGAACCTATTTTTTATATTAAATATTGCTCGGTCCATTTTCCATGCTATTGATCATATGCTTAGATTATCTGATTGGCATGATTTTTATACCATTGTTTTTCCTAATCATACAAAAGAATGGTTAGTCTGGATTGATGATCGGGAAACCTACATGTCACTTAAGCAACAATCCCATGAAGGTGGAGACATTAGTATAACCCATTAAACATATAGATAAATGATTTATTTTAACTTTCAAATAATATTTGTATTAAAATGACAAGAAAGCTAATTTTCTTTTATATATAAATCTTACGATCTTATTGCAAATTTGCAATAGTATCATTTGATTCATGTTCAGTGAAATATCAAAAGATCTTAATTATATCGGTGATATTTATGAAACAACAAGATACTAGTCTTTTACATTGATCACATGGGAGTTCAAAATGAGAAATGATCACATGCAATGGCTATATGCGAACTTCACATCCATCTATTCTTTTCCTACTAACATATCACGAGTACGGAGTATTTAATCCATGAAAAAGATGGGCCACACCATGATAATCACCTAATATGCAGATTAGTCTAATCCACTCATTGGGTGGTGGGACCAGTACAATGACTCAAACCATCTACTTTCCATTGATTTTGATGTTGGGTCCGGCTCGCTAAGTAGATCGGCCTAATTTTTGGACCACGCGATCATCATTGCTTGTGGCCCACCTTTTCGTTAGTCAAGTATCCCATATATGAGACAGCGCATTGGAGGGTCCCGGCCACAACCGATGCCCCCAGTGTCATTCCTCTTCCCATCAAAGTGCAGGTACCTTCGGAGGTGATGCCGGGTCAACCAGATTGGAGCGATAACATCAACCACAATAATTATTCATTTCTCATTCAAAATTGCTGAAATTTGAAATACATTACTTTCTATGAAATTTTCTTTAGCTTTGTCATTCTCTTGACTAAATAGACTGGTTGAATTCAAACCGCGTTTGGCACTTCTGGAAATTGCAAACTTTCTGTTCTTTCATTGGAATTAGTTTGATTTTTTGAATTTTGATAAACTTGTGACAATTTAGATTAGGTGTCTGTTAGGAAACTGACTACAGAAAATTCAACCTTATGTTACTCATTACCAACAGAAGATTCCAACTTGAGTACAAGACCTTTTGATCAACGGATCTGATTTTTTTAAAACTGTATTGATAAAACCCACATAGCTGCTTTGCAAAATATTCACAAAAACTCCAAGTCTATTAATTAAGATTAGGACATGAGAATTATCAAAAGGGTTGAATTTTATTAAAAAGACTCATATATAACACAGAAGTAGATTTGATTGGTCACAAAGCCTTGATCTAGTGGGGCCCACTATAAATGGACCATGCTTGAAAAATCTCCAAGATTGAAAGAACCCATCCATCCAACATTTGGGTGTGGTCCATCTAAGGAGCATGAAAGATCTATGTCCAGTTAGTGAAACCAATGTCCCACTAGCTCATTGATCTTTGACTAAATGCTAATGGTGGTTGTGCTTCTTCCTCAACCGTCCATTTTGTAGGCAGCTGATCAAAGGGTCAGAATATTTCAATCTAAGATACCTTTTGGCCCAATCCCATCCAGTATTGAGCCTGTCAGATTAACGGCTTGGATTGCAAAATGAGCAACATAACAACCTTTCAAGAGGAAGTATGGATATTTTATTATACATGGCTTTTAATTAATTCAAACTAAACTGTCCAAAAAATAGATCCCAGTTTAGATGTATCATGAACGAAAAAAAATACACTTATTCTATTATATAATATTGGATTGGTGGACATTTATTGGATTTAAAGATGAAAAATACCCAACGGTCCCACAAATCAGAGGTCAGAATTGCTAAACCAATTTGATTTTGGGATTTTGAGTTGAATACATTGGGTCCCACAACTCAACAGGTTGAAGTGCCAGAATATCAAGGGTCATCTTTTGCCAGAGTATTAAATAACTCCCCCCTGCTGTGTCTTTAGGGCTCCCATGTGGAGAGACCACAGAAATGCTTATGTGAAAAACGGGGAAGCGAACCTCTGTGGGGCCCACGTGATGTGTGTTTCATATTCACACCATAATGGCCATCAAATCAATGGTTAAGGGTAAAAAAAGTGATTGGTCAAAATTAAAAAGTATGGGAAAAGACCGTTTCCTGGAAAAGCTTGTTTTCATGAAAGCATGGAAACGAAAAGTAAACACTCTTTCTAATGTTGTTTATAATAACATTTTCTTAAGAATTTGGATATGTTTCTAAATAAATGCTAAAGTAATGTTTTCTAGATTGCTTCATCCACTCCGTCCATCTGGTGTGGCTACTAATGTTTATTATACAACTAAAAAATGGAGGTTTATCTAAAACTCGAGTAGGTCACGTCATCTTAAACAAGTCAAAATCACACCTAAATCAATAGTGCTAACTTTTAGAATGACCGATCATCTTGATGACGGGCATCGTTTGAAAGGTTTTTGGATGAAATATAGACACTATGGTAGGCCCAACACAAACCCATGAAAGCATTTTCTCTCCGTTGTGTATGTAGTGTGGGCCACTTGAGTTTTGGATCAGGGCTCATTTTCTTGGGCACAGCTTCTGGTGGTTTTGTGATGGTGGGCCCCGCTATAATGTAATGTGTTTTATATCCATATCATCCTTCCATTTTTTCAGTTCATTTTAGGGCATGAGCATAAAAATAAAGTAGCTTTCGGTGGTTTTGTGTGACTGTGGGGCCCACTATAATGTATGCGTTTTATAGCCATTTTCTTCCATTTTTTTCCAGTTCATTTTAGGGTATGAGCACAAAAATGAAGTAGCTTTCAGTGGCTCAGTGACTGTGGGGCCCACTATAATGTATCTGTTTTATATCCATGTCATCCTTCCATTTTTCCAGTTTTTTTTTTTTTTTTTTTTCCAATTCATTTTAGGGCACGGGCACAAAAATGAAATGGTTTTCGGTAGTTTAGTGATGGTGGGGCCCACTATAATGTACGTGTTTTATATCCATGTCATCCTTCCATTCTACCCATTCATTTTAGGGCATGAGCACAAAAATGAAGTAGACTCAAATCCATGCTAGGAGAAATAATAGTAATTCAACTATCACCATTAAAAACTTATCGGGGGCCACAAAAGTTTTGGGTCAAGTTGATATTTATGTTTTCATTTCATCCAAGTTAGATAGCAAATAAGTGTTATGGTGGGCCATAGGAAGTTTTAAATGGTGGGCATTCAATCATCATTTTTTACCATAGTGTGGTCCACCTGAAATTTAGATCTGCTTCATTTTTAGGCTCATGCACTAAATGAACTGACAAAATGAATGGACGGTATGGATATAAAACACATACATCACAGTGGACCCCACAGTCCGAGAACCACCCAACTCGGTGGTTATCCGGATCTACCAAAGTCGGTCCCATTTTCAATCCCCGAAGTGGATTTTCCATACAAAACACGGTTGGCCCACACCTAGTCAGCGAAAGTTACCAAGTCGCTACCTAAGAATGCCTTTTTGAAAAGGGGATTTATTAATACTCTTGCGTTATATGATTCTTGATACACAGGCACTTGGAAATGGTACACATGGCATATGATAACGAAATTAAACCGACTAAATTATAGGACCAATCATTACTATTTTACAATTTAAAACTAGATTAGCTGAACAATCCTAACCTTTGATCCGTAGACACTTTTTCTTTTAAATAAGTTCGTAGGACACTTTATTGTCAACCGTCCAATAAATGTCCAACAACATGGTAGTTAGATAATCAAACCAGAAGAATTTTTATTTCATATTTCATATAAAATGGTATACATATATTAGAAATTGTAATCTCAATTGCTTACATGGAGTTTGTACAAGTGCTTATGTCTCATCTATCACACTATGCTGCATCATGTTGATGTCACCAAGTTTGTGGCCCTACCATGATGTATATATTATATCCACACCATCCATCCATTTTGTGACATTATTTTACATCGTTGACCAAAAAATAAGAAAAATCCAAAGCTCAAGTGGACCCACAACAAAAAGTGGTGGGGATTGAAATCCTACCATAGAAACTTCCTGGGGCTGCAGAGTTTTGGATGAAGATGATATTTATGTTTCCCCTTCATCTAGGTCCGTGTGACCTTTTGAACAGGTTAGATGGCAAATAAAATCATGGTGGGCCCTAGGAACTTTCAATGATGGGTGTCAATGCTGCTTGATTTTTAGATCTACATCATTTTTTTGGCTAATGCCCTAACATTACCTCCCAAAATAGATGGACGATGTGGATGCAACACATGTATCATGATGAGGCCTGCAGAACTTCGTGATGTCAACACCCCATTTATGAAGGAGTGTTAGTGAGAAACGAATGAGAGATTTGGAAGGAACATTTCAAGAATGGAAATATAATTTCTTACCCTTCTGGATCCCTTCTCTTTGCCTTAAATAATAATAATAACAATAATACTAAAAAAAAAGATGATTTCTCTCTAAACTCCTTTTCTTGTCCAATGTTTCACCTAATTCAAATAGCCCCTGAGTGAAAGTTTAGATCATGGAATCGTTAGATGGGTCAGCAATTTGGATGGTCTGGATTGCCATACAACCATCTCATGTTTGTGGTTGAAGAGTCTCTACCATGAGGATTAGGTGTTACCCAGGTAAAAACATTAGTGGATGGTTTCATGACTGTGGGGCCCACTTTAATGTATGTGTTGTATATTTATGCCATCTATCCGTTTTTTTCAGCTCATTTTAAGACATGGTCTCCAAAATGTTCATTAAAACCCTAGGGGATAATGTTCATAGAAAGCCCACCATTATAAACTTTCTAGGACCTACCCTAATATTTATTTTCCATACAACCCTTTCAACAAGGTCGCATGGATTTAGATGGAGTGAAAACATAAATCCACCATTTTTGTTTTAAGGTTCATTTAGGGCTCAAGTGGTCCAACATAGTAAGGATTGAATGCCCACTATTAAAAGCTTTATGAGCCATTTAAAGTTTTTGACCTTATGAATGGATTGTAGGGCAAATAAATATTGTGGTGGGCCTTAGGGAATTTTCAATGGTGGGTTTTTTAACAAATATTATTTCCGGAGCTTACGATGAACATTTTTGGGAACATGCCTAGAAGGAGTTGGAAAAACTGATGGATGGATGATGTGGATATATATAATACATTGATCAAGGTGGGCCCTACTGTTTTAGTGAAACAACCACTAATGTTTTGCTCAGGTAACCCTTGATCGGCTTCCTTCTGGATATCTATAGAGGTTTCCCATCTGCATATGTAGGCCATAGTTTAATGATCCTAGATCATAGGGCCTACAAATTGATGGCTAAGAAAAAGTATTCCAATGCCTGATATTTGAGAAGAAAGTGTTGAAGATGGATAGTTAGGAATGAACAACAAGATCTACCAAGATGGACCATGTGTGTGAAAGATCCGGGCGTTCAACATATAGGTTTAATCTTGTAATGGCCCACATACTAATCATGCCCTACCTCAACCAAGCCACACATGTACGTTGAATCTATCATCCAATTTTCCCAAGAAGTGTGGCTTTCTTGAAGAGTGGGTCATGTGATCTTTGTTTATGGCTGCTCTAGTTGTTTTAGTTTACACTTTTTTTTGTTTGTATCTTTGTGGTCACGTGTAGTGCGTGCGGGTAGATGTGGGCACGGGACAACTCGATCCGGCTAACTTGACTCATCCGACTCGACCTGAACCGAATGAGTGAGTCGGTCGAACTCAAATCGAATTGAGTTCAAGTTACCCAGTAATTCGACCCGACTTGACCCGAACTCGATCCGGTTAGACTCGACTCGATCCGACCCAACTCAACCCGACTCTCTAACCCTACCCCAACCCCAACCCTATCCCAACCTCTCTATCTCTCTTCCTCCCTCATCCTCCTCCTCTTTAAGCTCCGTAACCAACCACCACCATCACCCTCCTCCTTCTCCTCCTCCTCTCTCTCCTCTCCTCTCCACTCCCTCTGTAATGCCCTGAAATTGGGGGTCGTGTATACACTCGACTCCCAAGTTTCCGGGTATCACTTATAACCAATTTTATTGTTTTGCGTTTAATCAGGTTTAATGAGCATATTGAATTACTTGAAACATACATCACAATGACAACTAGTCTACTGAAATGGAAATGACAAATACATACGAGTCCAAAAGATACAACAATGGGTCGCACAAGGCGTTGTCCAACAAAATTATAAACATGATATGTCCAAAAAGAATGGTACGCTGAGTCTCCTACTTAGCGATCCAAATCCACCCGCGAAATCTACGGCGAACCGCCCATCAGCTGGAAATAGGACAGTTCGTCCTCCTCATCAAGACTCGCGCTACAAGGCTCCTCGTACTCAGCGTCACCTGCAACTACTGAAGAGTCTGGTTGGTGTTTTAAAAACACCGTCCCAGAGTGGGAGTGAGTGATCAACTCAGTGGGTGCTATTAGTTTTAAGTTACAACAACATTCAATTATATTATGAATTTAATGAAAGACATACATTCACAGTTTTCTAACTAGTCTTGTTAATGCATATGCATGTATTATGATGTGATGCATGATCTCGCAATAACACTCCCTCGAGCGACTCCGTCTAACGATTGCATATGACTAACACTCCCTCATTACGACCTTAACTGCCGAATCGCTAACCTAACTAGTGCAATGCGATCATGATAGTGTTAGTCGAGTTCTTAATTAATTTCATTCATCCAACAGATTGGAAAAACTAGTACATCCCACGTATCAATGCCCTCAACTGGCTACGATGCCAAGACCCCTCAACGTGCGAGACCAAGACCCCCGCGATCCTTGATCTCATCGGGTTCCCCGTCCCCGATTTCAAGCACATGAGGAGTGCTGAGAAGAGGGATCGCTCGTAGTCCCTACGAGGAGGCTCGTCACCCCAGCGTAGGTCGACAGCTCGACACAGTGTCCCATTCCACCATTATGACTGGCTCTCGAATTAGTAGATCGGTTTCAAATGGTTATCAAAGGGGCTTCAATGGTTGGAGGGTTGTTCCAAGTTCCATACAGGCATGAGCAACAGGATTAACAAAACATGGTTGGTCAGTATGTGGACTAGACCGTGCGAGTCCAAGCAAATACGTGACGGATGGCATCGAGTACAAGCGACCCATGTAGTCCAACTACTGTCGCTCATTCGCATCCGCCCAATTCGCCGATCTAGCCTAAGGATAGTCCTACCAACAGGACTACCTTCTCTTACCTCAGTTTCCTGATCAACCTGGGGATTGAGGGTGTTCAATAACACTTCAACCAATCAGAATTCCTCATCTAACAAAAATGGTGTCATGCACTCATGCATTAAACAGACAAATTCAGATTTTTCTACAATTGCAAACTACTATCAATGATATGAAGTAAATGTGTATGTGTCGTGTGGGTTAATTAAAGAAACAAGGGCTATACATCATTCATATGACAACATACATAACGGATTTATGAAATCGAGCATACCACAAGAATGGTTATGTTAGGATTGTATATGAGGTGAACATGCCATACCAAATCAAACCCAATCATGTTGAAGAACAATGAACATCACTCAATCAAATCATATCATGGAATATTGGGAGAACCCATCAAGGATCGCATATGAGATGAACATAATATACCAAACCAAGCCTAAACATATTTAAGAACTATTAACAACACTCAATCATATCATGGAATTTGGAAGGATCTATCATGTAGGGTCTTGGCTATGTTTTTTCTAGATTTCTTAAGCACATCACTCCAACACTCATAATCATTAATCCATATTAATTGGTGCTAAGCCACCTAAGAATAATAGTCTGCACCTATGGATCGTTGAAGACTTTAAGAAACGAATTAGGGTTGCCAAACTCGCGGGTCGATTCGTAGAGATACTGAGTCAAATGAACTAGCATGTTAGGATTACATACAATTCGTAGATCAACTCATAAGATTACAAAAATATGGGTGCTTACCTCCCCAACTGGATGGAAGTAGCTTATAGTTGTGGATATGGGAGAGGGAAAGATATTTCTCTAAGGTTCCAAGCTTCCTTAGGCCTCAACTTCAACTATGATCCACCCTCTCTCCCTTCTTCTCTCACACCTATATCTTCCCTCTCTTCTCTATTTACTCTCTCTTTTCTCTTTACTTGTTGGAGTAACAGTCGGAGCATGAGAGAAAGAGCCTTAGGGCTTTATTCCCTAGGTTTGGGCCAATTGGCCTTAAGTTTCAACAATTTTCCTCAATGGCCTTCTAGGACCCCTTTTTGGCTTTGGGGTGGCCATATCACTCCTCTGGCCACCAAATTTGGTGTGTAAGTGTCTCATGGCCAGATGAGGGGTTTGTGAAAAATTCGAAGACAAACAGACACGGGGTTTTATTGTACGATTCCGATCTTTAAATGACCCTAAGGGGTCCATTTTGGTTGTTGGGGCGATTCTGATGCCGCCCCCTGGCTATAAAACTTATAAGATAGGTGTTCCATGGCCCGATGAAGGGCCGTGCAAAATTTGAAGGCAAACGGACACGGGGTTTTACCGTTCAGGTCCGATTTACAATCAACGGTCAACGTTTCACGATCAGGTTCCAGATTTTGTGGATGGGTGTAGAAAAATACTTTAAGAGCCCTCACCGTAAATGTAGAAGAGATCCGACGCTACAAAGCCTGATATCTCACTTTTATTTAAAAGTGCCAGATTTCAATTCTAGCTTTTGGGTCAATGCCGGGGTGAGTTGCGTTTGGCAAGTGCCGCTTGGACGACGTGGATAATTAATTTCTAGGTGTCTACTGAGTCCGTGGTCCGCGATGGACCATAAGCCCAGTAAGATCTGTGGTTTTCCCCAATTTTGTAGATTTTTTTGACCTTCCTTTGCCACTGCACGGGCTGTTGCCAAGTGCAAATAGGCTATCTGGCTTGATGATCTGTACTCGGTCCGATCATAACCAGACTGGTCCACCCTAATGGGCTAACCAGGGTTAATTTATTGGTAGTACCCCTCACATGAGCAGTTTAAGCGAACGGTCATGCGGCAAATCCTACATAGACGCCTTATGACACTGTTCTGGTTGGACATGACGTTACACACCCTCCCCCTCCCTCCCTCATCCTCTTTCTCTTCCTCTTCTTCTTCCAAGCCTGGCAACCAGCCACCCCATCACCCTCCTCCTCATCATCCTCCTCTCTCTCCTCTCCACCCTCTCCTTCCCTCATCTCTCAATCCGACTCAGTGCCAACTCGAGTCAACTCGGTACTTCTGACCGGATTAGACTTGGTCTAGATCAGTCCAGGCCAGACCAAACTCGGATCGATTCAAGCATGCTGGACTCGGTATCGAGTTGGATTGAGTTTGGGTCGGGCCTATTTCAAAACCGAATCAAGTCGACTCAGCCCTAACTCGGTCCCGACTTGACTCGATACCCACTTTACGTGCAGTGTGTTTATAACTAACTATGCGGTTCCATTCCAAACGAACAAGTTAAGCGTCGATATAGGTAGATATGAGTATTGTGGCTGTATATGAGCCCGCTTCTCTTCTTCACTTAAGACTTAGTTGAATTATTGTCACTCAGTCTTTCAAATTCTTCTACCAACTTAATAATAGTTGTACGTAGAGGTGGGCA
Organism: Magnolia officinalis; assembly: GCA_021015155.1. NCBI lineage: Eukaryota > Viridiplantae > Streptophyta > Magnoliopsida > Magnoliales > Magnoliaceae > Magnolia > Magnolia officinalis. Next base: position 450,895 of record JAJHSJ010000015.1, read on the forward strand.
TGATCTGACCCAAATCGTTGGATCCGACTAGACCGAATCGGTCGAATACGATCCAACCCAAACCGAAAGCCAAGGTCGGGTCGGTTGAGTAGACCCACTCGGATCTGACACCAAACCGAGTCAAGTTCAGGTCATGTAGTATCTCGATCCGATCTGATCCGGTTGGATCCGGTATGATCCGATACGATACGGCCTGGCGTGGTGCGCACCGCAGTCCGAGCCAACTTTCTCTCCTTCCCTCCTCTTTCTCTCCTCCTTTCTCTCCCGATTTCCCTCATCTCCTTCTTTCTCTCCCTCTCTCTCCTTCTTCTCTCTCCCGATTTTCCTCTTGTTTCCTTCCTACCACCAGAGTCTTTGGCTCAACTTGACTCAGCCCAGTCCAAATCGACCGGATAGACTCAACTCAATCTGACTCGGTTTCCCTGACCGAGTTGGACTTGGTTCGGGTTAGTCCAGCACGGAATTGGTTCGGATCGAGTCAACCCTGCTAGACTCGGTCCAGAATCGGATCGAGTTTGGATCAAGTACTTGCAAAAACTGGATCGAATCGAGTTGGACCTAATCTGGTCCAACTCGACTCGATGCCCACCTCTAGCTATCCGTTTGTAAAAAATGCTCCAAATATCTTTAAAAATCTTTTTTGCATGTTATGTTATCTGAGTAAAACAACGCATGTCACTTGTCACGCCCCAAACTTGGAAACCGGGTTCACAAAATTCTCAATTCACCGAATACGGTGCCGACAACCTCCGTAGTACTCCATTCTCGGCTCCCAGCGTGCATACGCCAGATTCCGATCCTGGGATCCTACAAGGAGGATTTTTCAACGTACATTTATCTCGTAAGAAGCATAACCACAGGTTTACCCAAATCACAAAGGTAACATCATCATCACATGTCCACTAATATAAACTTTGAATACAATGTTGAAGGGAAATACATAAGTCAAAATTAAAGCTCCAGAAGACCGCTGTGCGCCCCATGCTCAACGCTGCTGCAACCTAACGCCACTTGCACACATCTGTCATGCATAAGCTTATAAAAAGCTTAGAGGGTGGTGTAAGTGTGTGCACAAGGTAAGTGTCAAATATTCAATATAATACCATAATCATACAATATCGGAATTGCTGGCAAGATCATGAATCATATAATATCAGAGTAAGCGGAAATACTAACCAGTCTATGAGTGTCATCAGCCGTACCAAGGCTATGCAATGTAAGGCATGAATGCTAATAGCCATATCAATGCAGAAGTATGGCAATCCAAAATGCTAAATGCTACTAATGCAATACAATATACGGTGCGAATGAAATGACCAAGTTGGAGTGAAGTCAGGATGATAGTACGTAGTATCGTAGGCTATGAGGTCCATCACAAGGGACTTCTATCCAAACTAGTCTCATACCTAAATTTGGATAGCCAAACTCAATGTGGTAAACCCTTGACCTCAGGTTAGTAGCGTGCCCCAACCAAAATCCTTGTCATCGCGAAGGTACACAACAATTAGTTGCGCACCATTAGCTCGAGTGGATAGTGAATGAATGAATGAATGAATATGCAACTCTTGCTCAATAAGTCCACGTATCGGTATTGTACATCTCTGGAATCATCACCGGGGTCTAGTACACTCCAAACCAGATTGCCGCTCCATCGCGCCCAACCAAGTGAGTGGAAGAGACCTCACTATCCGCCTGGCCAGTAATCAGCCAATACTTACTCGACACTTTGATAGCGGACCCATTTATGAGCTGATCAAACTCAATCTATTTTGCCTACTACAAATAGGGCGGATAAGGCCACACCCCCCCTTCCACCGACCATGACACAGTGGGAGACGCGGCCTACTGGTATTCGGCACTCGGGCGCTCATGAAATCCCTCGGTTTAGACCTTGGAGCATCCTCTGGTACTAAGAGGGTTTATAATTTTCACCCAGGGCCATCTATGGCGGCCCGATGCTAGTAACAGATTTTCGGTGTCCCATCTGGCCATCCACGCTGTGCCTGTGGAGGCTAGGGCCCTGATGTCGCTAGGGCGTACAGTAATCACAATGCAGGATGCATGAGTCATACAATCTAGTCATGCATCAATCCTGCGCATACCGTGCGCTCATGTGAGACGATCTCCGCCTATCAAGGAGTCTCATAACAATCTGCCCAATGACATGCAATGGTCAACCACATCTCATAACAAACATGTAGATAATGCGTATGGGCATGTATCATGATGCTATGCTGTCACATACTCATAATCGATATCGACAACCGGCACCGATGATCGGCTTAACAAAGGGCCTAAGGGAAAGGTCACAATGTGGACATTTAACCATCATTGCCCATCAATGTGGACATTCAACCAACATTGCTCCTAAGGAGTGGCCCACATAGAGCCTAACATATAGTGGGCCCATTGCCTCACATAAGAGCCCAATACACATCCCAATAGCTGCACACAAAGGCCTCATGCACAATATAATGGGCCTCATGTAAGAGCTTAATATACATCACAATGGGTCTCACTCAAGGGCTTAATACAATCACGATGGGCCTCACTCATGGGCCACATATACATCTCATTGGGCCGCACATATGGGCCTCACATACATCATATGAGCCACAATACACGGGCCTCAGATACATCACAATGGGCTACGACCCATTGGCCTCAATATACGTCATAATGGGCCATAACCCATGGGCCTCAATATTCATCAAGTGGGCCGCATCAATGGCCGCACCATTGGGCCTCATATACAACGAGTGGGCCGCACCAATAAGCCTAATACACATCACTATGGGCCTCATTTTGTGGGCCGAAAATACATCTCAATGGGCCTCATCATATGGGCCAGAAATACATCACATCAGGCCTTGCCCATGGGCCTCGAATACATCACAATGGGCCACAACCCATGGGCTTCAAATACACAATAGGTGGGCCTTACACATGGGCCTAATATACATCACAGGTGGGCCCTGCACATGGGCCTCATACACATCAAGTGGGTTGCATCAATGGGCCGCACTTATGGGCCTCATAGATGGGCTACAAATATGTCAAGGTGGGCCTCACAGGTGGGCCACAAGTATATCAAAGTGGGCCTCTCGAATGAGCCACAAAATACATCAAAGTGGGAGCTTGGATTACATCTAAAATCATTTCAATAGTTGCAGGAACAACATGTGTATCATTGTACACTATCATTCTATGGGGCACATGGCACTCTAATGATGATCAACACCGCCCAAACATTGTCTATGTAAATCAGCACTGTCCAAACATTGGACAACAACGTCCAAACATTGTCCAGGTAAATCAGCACCATCCAAACATTGTCCAGCACCGTCCAACACAATCTGGACGGTGTGGATAATATAAAATAAATACATCAGGGTGGGTCCCACCCGCTGACAGGGAAAAACGGATGGACGTGTGAATATATAACACGTTATCAAAGTGGGCCCTGCCCGTCCAGAACATAGATGGACGACGTGGCTAACAGATACATCACGGTGTGGCCCACATAGCATTGTCCAAACAGGTCCAGCACCATCCAAATGGTTTGGACGGTGTGGATGAAACATACACCACGATGTGGCCCACATGGCACCGTCCAATTAGGTCCAGCACCGTTCAAATGGTTTGAACGGTGTGGATGAAACAAATACATCATGTGGGACCCACATAACTTGTTGACGCAATCACAACAATGGGTCTCACCATTTGGACGGTTAGGATGAACACATACTTCAGGTGGGCTCCACACACGTGGCAGGTGAGTGCAACACACGCATCACAGTGGCCCCCTCATGAATGGACGGTTTGGATCTAACGTACTTGTGGGACCCACATGACTTGCTGACGTCATTCCAACAGCTGTATGCTGTTGGATCCCCACCGTCAGATGGATGGTGCCCCCCCCCCCCCCCCCCCCCCCCCCCAAAAAAAAAAAAAAAAAAAAAAAAAAAAAACATAAATCACTGTGGATCACATATCCAGACCGCTGGACGGTATGGATCAAACGAATGGACGGCGTTGGGAAACACATGCACCATGGCTGGGTCCACACGTGTGGGGCCCACTAGGTCAGCATCAAGCTGACATTTGTATTTTTCTTTCTCCCAACGTCCAAGGATCGGACGGACAACGTGAGTTTCATCCACGCATCAGGTGAGTCCCGTCTAGATGGACGAACGGTGTGGATGAAATCCACACGCAGGTGGGTCTAGCTGGACGGCATGGATCATCATAGGTGGGCCATCATTAATATATATATATATATATATATATATATATATATATATATATATATATATATATATATATATATCTATATATAGAGAGAGAGAGAGAGAGAGAGAGAGAGAGAGAAAAGGGGAGGGACCCCGCCACTATGGGCCCTCCCTATACAATGCATACATCAAGATGAGTCCCACCATAAGTGGGCCTTTAAATCACAAATTACAACATAAAATCACCCACCTTTGATCTACTCTTCCTTCTTTCGCCTATAGCCTCTAGAGCTCCAAGGGAACGATTTCAACGGTCGAAATGATCTTTGGATGGTGGAGATGGGAGGTAGGAAGGTGGGCCACACTAGTTTCTCTCATGGAAGCTTGGACGTGGGTTGCTTGGAGAATGAGGGAGAGAGATGAGAGAGAGAGAGAGAGGTGTAAGAGAGAGAAAGAGATGGGTGAGTAATGGTTGTGAGTGATGGGTGTACTTGGTTGTAAGAGAGAGAGTTGACTTTGAGGAGGATGGTTGTACTTGGGGATGAGTGTTATACTTTGACTAGTGATGTGATTGATTTGACATGTTTCTCTTGGGTTTGTAAATGTGCGGCATTTCCTCGAACTGAACGCGGGCCCACATCTCTTGGCCTGGGTATCGACTCGGCCCGTAATATGGGGCACTGGAACCGCGATGACGGCGCGGTCGCTAGGGTACAAGTTTCAGGTCGAGCTGACTCTGGAATGCGAGATACGACTCAGGATCGCGCACAAACGCCAGTTATAGATCGCGGGTCACCAGAATTCGACCAGGAGGACCGCGGAAGCCTATGGAACGGTACGGGCTAGGTTACGGGTCTCACATCACTCCTAATCTATTATCCTAGAAATGACTAGAAATTGGGTAGAAGATACCCTCTGCCAAGATTCTTATGTTAGTTTTACACCATTTAAAACTGGTTGTGACTTTTTAGCCGTACACATGTATAGTTTGACAGAAATCCAGACCACTCAAATCTCTTATCCAAGTGCGGGTGGTGTATAAACAAAAATTTTCATGAGAAGATAAATTTTAACCTATGATTTTTTCCCTTTCTAATTAGGACCACTCATTTTTTACTTTCAAGCATACCATTGATACAATTAATTGGATGGTTAGGAATGCTGGACGGTAGATGACCATTTTTAAAACGGTGCTAAACTAGCATTTGAGCCGGTCGACCTTTGCATTGCCTGGTTTCCCACCTCCGTGGTATCAGGACTCTGTGGGACCCACCATGATGCATGTATTTTATCCAGACCATCTATACGTTTTTTCAGCTTATTTTAGTGCATGATTCCAAAATTGAAGCATATCCAAAGCTTAAATGGACCACACCACAAGATACAATGGTGATTGAAAACTTCCGTGGACCATAAAAGTGCTCCCAAAAGTTTTTTGATCAAGCTGATATTTATGTTTTACCTCCATTCAGATTTATATGACCTTATCAATAGGTTGGATGGCAAATAAAAATCAAGGTGAGTGTCATTATCACCGCTGCTTCTGTAGGTATGATCCACTTGAGTTTTAGATCTATCTAATTTTCATACTCATACCATAATATGAGCTAAAAAAAAAATGAATGGACGACAGAGATAAAAACCACACATCGCACTAGGCCCCACAACCCTCTGCCTAGATGGTAATGTGGATCGGACACAATCTGCTTCCAAAGTTTTGGATCAAGATGATATTTGTTGTCCAATTCTTTGTGACCTTATTCATAGGTTGAATGACAATTAATAAACATCATCATGGGCCCTATAAAAAGGTTTCAACGGTTTATATCATTAAATAGGTGAGGTGGTTATTATCATCTCAACCCTAATTTAGTGATTTTATAATCTGATCATGAGCCCCTTTTATGTGGTGCCCAAAATCATAGATGGGCTGGTTGGCCCTAACTAGAGTGTTATGGTTCTTACTTAAGTACTTAAACCCTGGGTCAAGGGTTCGAGTACCCATAGGTGGTGAAAACCCACTATGGCGTGAGTGTGTGGTGTACGTGTGCGTGCATGTGAAAAAAAAAAAAAAAAAAAAACTTAAAAGCCACATACCTGGCCTTAGTGGTGAAGAGTCTCCTCCATGAGGATTAGGTGTTACCCAGGTAAACACATTAGTGGATGGTTCCATGACTGTAGGGCCCACTTTAATGTATGTGTTGTATATTTATGCCATCTATCTGTTTTTTCAGCTCATTTTAAGGCATGGTCTCCTAAATGTTCATTAAAAGCCTAGGGGATAATGTTCATAGAAAGCCCACTATTATAAACTTTTTAGGACCTGTAATATTTATTTGCCATACAAGGTCACATAGACTTTGATGGGGGTGAAAACACAAATCACCATTCTTTATTCTTTATTCTTTTTTCTTTTTTCTGGTTCATTTTAGGGCTCAAGTGGTCCACATAGTAAGGATTGAATGCCCACTATTGAAAGCTTTATGAGCCTATTAAAGTTTTTGACCTTGTCAATGGATTGTTGGGGGCAAATAAATATTATGGTGGGCCTTGGGGAATTTTCAATGGTGGGTTTTTAACAAATATTACTTCCTAAGCTTTCGATGAACATTTTTGGGAACATGCCCTAAGATTTTTGGGTAACCCTTGATCGGCTCCCTTGTGGTTGTGGATATCTACGGAGGCTTTCCATCGGCATACGTCGCCCATAGTTCAACGATCTTAGATCATGGGCCTACAAATTGAAGACTAAAAAAAGTCTTCCAATGCCCCACATTTGAGAAGAAAGTGTTGAAGATGGATATCTTACGAATGAAAAATAAGATCTACCAATCCTGCAATAGTCCACATTCTAATCATGCCCTAGCTCAACCAAGCCACACGTGCACGTTGAATCTATCACCCAATTTTCCCAAAGAAGTGTGGGTTGCTTGAAGAGTGGGTCATGTGATCTTTGTTTATGGCTGCTCCAGTGGACCATGTTCGGCACTTTTTTTGTTTGGATCTTTGTGGTCACGTGTGGTGCGTGTGGGTGTGTTATAACTAACTATGAAGTTCCATTCCAAATGAACAACTTAACCCCAAGTGCCGATATATGTAGATATAGGGTTGTACACGAACTGAGTTAGCTCTATTACCTCGCTTGATTTGGCTTGGTTCGAACCGAGTTGAGTTGAATTTTTGAGCTCAAAAAAATTTCGAATCGAGTTTGAGCTTGCCCAAGCTCGACTCGACTCGGATCGAACCCAACTTGAATCGAACTCGGATCGAACCAATTCAGTGACTCAGTTACTTTGATGTTGATGTTGCTCACCAAGTGTTTGATGAAATGGCTCAACGAAGTGTCGGCTGGTGGTAAGGAAGGTATGTTTCATAAAACAAATACTTTTTTTTTGATTTTGATGTTACCTATAAAGTGTTTGATGAAATATCTGTAAAACCATTTTTGGTGTTTTACATACAGTGAGAATTTGAAGGTGCAGTCTCTGTGTTTGTGAAAATGTTGCACATGCAAACTCGGCTCGATCTTGGCTCGAACTTGGCTTGAACTGCCCGAGCTGCTGACTAAACCGAGCTAAGCTAGCTAGTCAGGCTCGAGGACCGAGTTAAGCCGAGTTCGAGTTGAGGTCAGCTAGTGGCCGAGTCAAGCTATGCTAAGCTCGACTCAGTTCGACTCGTGTACACCTCTAGGTAGATATGAGTATATGGCGATATATGACTAGGGGTGTACACGAACCGAGCTAACTCGGATAGCTTGCTCGACTCGACTCGAAAAGGCTCGATTTAACTCGGTTCGAAGCTGAGTTCGAGCTTATTTTTTGAGCTCGAAAATGAGTTTGAGCGGAGTTCAAGTAAGCCCCAGCTCGACTCGACTCAGATCGAATCCAACTCAAAGCGAACTCGGATTGAACCAGTTCCATGACTCAGTTACTTCGCCATTGATGTTGCTCACCAACTGTTTGATAAAATGACTCAACAAAATGTGGTTGGTGGCAAGGAAGGTATGTACATGAAACAAATACCCTTCTTCTCTTTTTTCACTCTGTTTTTTTTTTTTTTTTTTCTCTTTCTTTTTCTTGGTTTTTATGTTGCTTCAAAGGTGTTTAATAAAACACCTATATAACCATTGCCTCTGTTTGTAAAACAGTGAAAATTTGAAGTTGTAATTCAAGTGTCTGATAAAATGCCTCAATAGCGAACTCGGCTCGATCTTGGCTCAAACTTGGCCCGAGCTGTCCCGAGCTGCTGACTGAACTGAGCCGAGCTGGCTAGTCAGGATTGAGGACTGAGCCGAGCTGAGTTCGAGCTGAGGTCAGCCAGTGATCGAGCCGAGTTGAGCTAAGGACAGCTCGACTCGATGTACACCCCTATATATGACCCTGCTTCTCATCTTCACTTAAGACTTAGTTGAATTACTATCACTCAGTCTTTGAGATTCTCCGACCAACTTAATAATTATTATAGTTTTGTAAAAAGTGTTCTAAATATCTTTAAAGATATTTTTACATGTTATATTACCGGAATAAAACAAAGCATGTCACTCCTAATCTATTATCCTAGAAAAGGCTAGAAATTGGTTAGAACACACCTTCACTTGATAATGTCTTTGACCTAACAAACGCATACATGTTTGCTCCATCTATATTGTAAGTGAGGAGTACGGAGCATTCCCTTTTGAGCATCCATCATCAGCGGGTGGGGTCCACCAGATCGACGGCCTACGTAGTTGAATTTTGAAATATTCACGTAATGACGGAAATACCCTTGGCTGAGGAATATTTTACACCATCTCGTGGGGACAGTTTTGTCCATTGATTTGAATTCACGGCTACAAATAAGGACAGAAATTGAGGATATGAATTTCAAAACTTCCGCCAGCTAAGGGTGCTACAAAAGCCCCTCGTTTCCGATGATATTACGGAATGCCCTTTTTATCTGACCACTCTATCAAGATTCCTATGTTAGTTTTACACCATTTAAAACTGGTTGTGACTTTTTAACCGTACACGTGTATAGTTCGACAGAAATCCAGACCACTCAAATCTCTTATCCAAGTGCGGATGGTGTACGAAGGAAAAATTGCACTGAGAAGATAAATTTTAACCTTTGATTTTTTACCTTTCTAATTAGGACCACTCATTTTTTACTTTCAAACATACCTTTGATACTAATTAATTGGATGGTTGGGATTGCTGGATGGCTGATGACCATTTTTAAAACGGTGCTAAACTAGCATTCGGCCTGCCGACCTTTGCATGCTGCGTGCTTTCCCCACCTCGTGGTATCAGGACTCTGTGGGACCCACTATGATGCATGTGTTTTATCCAGGCCGTCCATACGTTTTTTTAACTTATTTTAATGCATGAACTCAAAATTGAAGCATATCCAAAGCTTAAGTGGACCACACCACAAGATACAATGGTGATTGAAAACTTCAAAGGACCACAAAAGTTTGGAGAAGCGTATCGTGTGCTTCCATGACACCACATGGTGGTGATTGAACATCTATCATTAAAAACTCTTTGGGAGCCCTAGAAGCTTTTTGGTCAAGCTGATATTTGTGTTTTACTTTGATTGAGATATATATGGTCATATCAATAGGTTGGATGGCAAATAAAAATCAAGGTGAGTCTCATCATTATCACAGTTGCATTTGTTGATATGATCCAATTGAGCTTTAGATCTGTTTAATTTTTATACTCATACTATAAAATGAATTAAAAAATAAATAGATGAGGGAGATTAAAAAAAAAACCATGCATCACAGTAGGCCCCACAACCCTCTTGACTTTTTAAAAAAATTTTTTTTTTGGGGTTAGCTTGTTAGTACACACCCATGTCCTATCCACGTTACCCTCTGACTAGATGGTAACGTGGATAGGACATAATCTGCTTCCAAAGTTTTGGATCAAGATGATATTTATCGTCGAATTCTTTGTGACCTTATTTATAGGTTAGATGACAAATAAACATCACTGTAGGCCTTAGAAAGGTTTCAACAATTTATGTCATTAAATAAGTGAGGTGGATATTATCATCTCAACCTTAATTTAATGATTTTGTAATTTGATCCGGTTGTATAAGTGGTAGACTGACCGAAGATGCCTCATTTCAACACTGAGGTTTTGGTATCAATTTCCTGGTGGGAGTAGCTAACAGTGGAGTGCATATCAACTCTTGGGAGATGTATTAACAAGCTAACCCAAAATTATTATTATTTTTTTTTTTTAAAAAAGAAGGTTGTATTGACCCACGCTCAATCTATAATGAGCCCCTTTTATGTGGTGTCCAAAATCATAAATGGACTATTTGACCTTAATTAGAGTGCCATAGTTCTTACTTAAGTACTTAAACCTCAGGTCAAGGGTTTGAGTACTCATAAGTGGTAAAATCCCACTATGTCGTGAGCGTGGTGTGTGTGTGTATGTGTGAAAAAAACATAAAAGTACTTAAAAGCTACATACCTGACTTTAGTGGTGAAAGATAAGCCAAATGGCATAACTAACTTAGTAGTGAAAGACAACCCAAATGAGGTGAGCCTTTTAAGATCCTTATTCATGCTCTGGTGGTAGACTCTTAGGAGTTTCAATACCTGGTCAAGGGTTTGAGTATCCATAGGTGGTGAAATCCCACTAAGGCGTGAGTGTGTGGGTTGTGTGTGCATGTGTAAAAAAAAGAAAGAAATAAAATAAAAAATGGGGTCCTTTTGGGTCTCGTTGGTCTACACAATCTTAGAACCTTCATGCGAACTTGACCACTACAAGAGTAAAGAAGATCTTATCACTCTCTTAATTCTATATTGTCATGGACTACATTCAATGGTTTAGATCATTCAAAAACAAGCTTAATTGACTAATATGGATGGTCATTATTCTATCTAAATATTTTTCTCATCTAGAAATGAAAGGAACACAGATTCTTACTCTTTTTATAAGAGAGGAATGGAGAGAGTTTGAATGAAGGAGTTATCTATATCATCTAATCTCTCTACCTTCTCAATAATATTGCCATTGAATTTAAAATTTAAAATTGAATTAAGAAAGATAAAATAAAAATAATCAAAAGGGAAACTAGATGGTTGATAAACCATAAGGGTATTTAAAAGCATTTATATATAGGTGATCAATAGACATCTAGCAACGATTCAATGAGAAATAGCAGATCTCACAATTTGGACGGTTGGATTTAAATTATGTAGGACGCTTTCACGTGCATTGTTCTAGAATGTGGTATTTGCCACCATTCACCGTCACTCTCATCGGTGTACTACAATACAAACCATCCAAATTTCATGCCCCATTTTGAACGAGAACTGCCAGAAAAGTGCACTAATCAGATGATCTTGACCATTCAATTCTTTCCATTTACTATAGATTGAAGTTGGTTTCTTCTTTACCGTCCATTTGATGGCCGTAATTTGGACGGTTAGGATCAGATGCGACTGAATCTTTCTTTCAAGTGTAAAACCACCACCTTAAAGAGAGGTTGTACAGTGCACCGGCGGAAGGTTCGTGCAGTACAAACGGGCTCTGAGTGACCCAAGAGGTTGATGTGGTGGGACCCACAATGGATGGCCTACGCACCAAATCGTCTGTATTGAAGATCCTAGCCGTAGAATGTCTCGTGTTTTGTTGGTTGAATGATAACCGTGCTTTTTTTTTTTTATACATCCGAGAGATTTTTGACATATAAACTATAGGCAACGGGTGGAATAGTATCAACGGTTTCGATCATTTAAAAATGGGCCCCACTTGTCTGGATCATTGAATGCACCATCATTGCATGGTACCCTACCCTTGAACGGCAAGAGGCACGTGAAAAGCGAGAGAGGGGTCGCTGCACCTGCGGGTAAGAAAATTACCACTGTTAACCCTACTTTTTATCCAGCGTCTTTTATGAAGAATCCAAAACTTACCTTTCCAACTTAGACCTTGCACATGTGGACTTCACATTTCAAGACGAAAATACCTCTGAGATCTACTATGGAAACGGTAATAATCCATAACTATAGGGCTATAGAAAAAGAAAATACTTTGAGAAATAGGGTATTTTCGTCCTCAAAAGCTCTGTCCACGGGTCCTTAAGCTTACTGGAGTGGTAGACTTCCTGGAGTTTCAACATCGGGTCAAGGGTTCGAGTACCCGTGGTGGTGAAATCCCACAGTGTGCGTGTGTAGGGTGTGTGTGCGTGTGTGAGTGTGTGGGGGTGTGTGTGCGTGTGTAAAAAATAAAATAGCTCTGTCCGTACGTTCAAGGTCTAATTGGGAAAGGTAAGTTTTGGATATTTCATAAAAGACGGTGGATAAAAGGTGGAGTCTGAAGTGGTAATTGTTTTCTTTCAAAGCCAGGTCATGATCTCGTGCAAACGTTTTCCCTGTAATGACAGTGAAAATGAGTTTGTGGGCCCCACCTTAATGTTTTTACAACGTCCACACCGACCATCATGCACGCCATCCTTTTATTTGGTTCCCAGCCCAAAACTCAGGCGAATCCATTGCTCAGGTGGGGCACACGATCAGTGATAATAAGGAGGGGAAGATCATGCCCTATTAACGGTTCCCTATTGTGTGGCCCAGATGAGTCATGGATTAAAATAAAGTTTTTCAGTATGGTAAAACATGAAAGGGCCTGCATGATGGTCGGAGTGGATTTCATCAGAAAATCATGGTGGGCCCCACAGAAGACATTTGCACCGTAGTTCTAGTTGTAAGCCACATATACAGTTACATCTGACGAAATTACCAGCCTGGCACGTGCCTGAGATCTGAGCCGTACAGTGGGTGGGCCCCACTATGCAGATCTGATCCTATCATTGGGTAGGCCAGCATATGCATATCAATGTGGTTTGTGGCCCACCTGATGAGTGGACCAGCTTGAATTTTGGGTGTGGCCAACTTCATGAACTGCTTGGATCTTGCATATATGGTGTGCAGATCTTTGTTACTGCAGAGCCAGAAAATCTCATCCAACGGACTCTTTTGGTGCCACCTCTTAAATCTGCACCGTTGGTCTTTTTCAAATTCGGACTATGCTTCATCCACTATTGGCCCACAATTTGGACGGCCTGGATTGACTTACGCGTGTTTTCACCCGTTGAATTTGAAGCATTGACAATTTCATTTTAACTGCCCGTCTGATGTCAGCAGATGAATGGTTAGACATCATCCAATTAGTTTAATTTTCAATGCATGCTCCATCGACTATGTATCTCACTATTTGGACGGTCTGGATTGAATTTTACGAGCCAAATGCATAAGGTACGAGCTGCCATCATTTGATAATGTCGACGGCGGACAAACACCAACCACACCGCGAGTCATTGCAAAACTAACGGAGAACTGAACCATACAGGCAACTGCACCATAAGTTGTGCTATGGTACTACTTTTCCGATAAATTGATAATTTCATAAGAAATCAATACCGTTAATACAGTAGGTCACACATTAAATATAACATATATATAAAATAAGACTTATAATCAATCTTGGTGGGCCACAATTTTTGGTTGAGTGAGATAATCGTCTGTCCGTTGTTTCTTACCGTGTTGATCATCTGATGATTTTATGTGGCCAAAACGTTTGTTTTATATCACTTTAATTATGGGATTACTGTTTAAACGGCACTGATTTTATTTATAAATATTATGTTATCTGAAAAGATGGCCTGTACCACAAGTTGTGGTACCTTACCTGCATCCGATCAGTTCCAAACTCTCATGGATTCCAGCCCCACAGATCGATTTTGAAACTTTAAATGCCGAAATGATCCAGTGCCCTTCGGGCGTATAAGTTATAATGGTACTGATTATGTTTGAACAGTTGGACACTTCATTGGGTCGATCCAAGCCGTTCACTAGATGAGAAAACAGTTGATGGGCCACCAAGAAGATTTTATACGGTTAGGATAATCCTGTGCACCTTTAAGTTAGCTTTATTTATATCCATTCATTTTCAAAGCCATGGAAGGTTCGGTTTGAAATTAGGATGGTCCGCTTAGATGTAATTCCTTGGAAACATAAGGCATCCACGACATACCCCAATAAATAGAAGGTTCAAATTACTGGTGGGATCTTCTTTTTTTATTTTGACCGTCCGATTCCATTGTCCTTTGATGGATACTTAAAATTATCCGGTTGGTGATTTATTTAAAGACACTCCCATGAAATCTATTCTCCACCAAATGAACGGTTAATATTGATAGATTGGACCATCTAAATGTCCCAATACACCTAATAGCACTATAAATTATCTGGTGCTCTTAGAGCACCATATCCTTTTCTCCTGAGAAAATTTTTGATACTCTGGCAGAGGGCGGTGGTAATAAACAGGCGCTTAATTCAAATGCAACACTAGTCCCTATCAGCTCTGCTGGTGGACATTCATTAGACGGTTGAATGAAAACTATCCAATAGCCTTATTTCAACTCGTTTACCATTTCTAAGATACCGAGTATCGAGCGTCATGCGCACTCGGAGCATCAAATAACTTCCAAAGTGTTTTCAGTCCAACTAGTTGGACAACAATATATAGTCCACGCACAGTAAATTAAAATATATTAACTTTTTAAAAAATCCAACCGTTTAAATATCTTTATTCTAGCATTGTAATTCATTATTAAAAAATCAGTACCATCTACTAATCAGATATTCTACACCGCAGAAAAAAATAATTATCCACTGAAAATTAGAAACACACAAAATTTTGCCTACTAAGTTAGTAAAAGTATCTAATTTTCTCAAAATATTATTATTGTGATAAATTCAACCTATTGGACGGTTTGGATTGTTTTAATAACAATAGATATTGGAATTTAATTTCTTGTGGACAGAAAATTATGGTCTAAACGGTTGAACTTAAGGCCATATCTTAAATATATCTCAACGTCCTTTTCCAGGCTTTTCCCGGCCGTACACGGATTGGGTAACACCCCCACCCGTCCCAAGCTAGGAACGGACAGGGTCTCTGAGGGGCCACCATGATGTATGTATTTTATCCACACCGTCCATCCATTTTTCCATATCATTTTATTGTAAAATCCCAAAAACTAGACAGATACAAGAAACAAGTGGATCACGAATTTTGGATTAAAATCTACCGTTGAAAACATTTTGGGGGTAACAGAATTTTTGGATGAAACTGATATTTTATTTTTCCCTTCATCCAGGTCTATGTGACCTTATGAATAGGTTGGATGGAAGTTAACCATCAAGATGGGTCCTAGGAATGTTTCAACGGTGGATTTCATTATCACTGATGCTTCCTACTGTGTGGTACACTTGAGATTTATATTATCCTAATTTTATATATTATTACCTAAAATTATATATAAAAGTAAATGGACGGTGTGGATGAAATAGATATATCAAGGTGGGCTCTCAGATCCCCTGTCCGTTACCAGCTAGGGATGATCAGGGCTAGTACCCAATCCACGTCCCGTGGAGTCCTACCTAACGTAGCAACGCCGGTGGCATCTTCGTAATTTTACTAAAAACGAAGCCTCTTATGTTAATGGCCAGCTCGCTTCTTCGAAAAATTAAAAATCCAAAATGCTAGATTTCTCCGCCATTCTTGCAGACTCCAAAATCCGTTTATCCTCTTTCTTTCTCACAAAAGCCCTAAAAATGTCAGATTTCGAAAATTTCTAGCCCTAATATCTCCCTCCCTCCCTCCTTCGAAAATGGCGACTTCGTCTTTCAAATCCACGACGAAGCGCACTACGATCGGCTCGACCGGAGCAGAAGACACCGGTTCTTCGAACCGGACCGGGTCCCACCGCCGGTCCAGGAGCCTGAGCCAGTTCTCCGGCCGGTTTCCTCCATCCGACCCCGACGAGCTCCTCCCCAATGGCAGGTTCGTAAATACAGTTAGAGGATCGGGCTTTCCTGAAATAAGTCTTGATGATCTCGCCAACGAGTTCTTTCCGTCGAGGGATGATGGCGGAAGAGTGGAGAGGGAGAGCGCGAGGGGGCGGTTGGATCGACGGGCTTCTGCGATTGGTGCTAAGACCGCGGTGGGGTCCGCCGATGCGAGCCAGAGGCGGGGCAGGTCGGTATCGAGGAGCCATGGGAAGGGCAGTTTGGGGAATAATTCAGCAAGTAGGTCGGTCTCGAGGAGCCATGGGAAGGGCAGTTTAGGTAATAATTCTCAGAGTAATGGTGTTTATGATAATTGCTCGAGGAGTAATGGCGTTTACGATAATAGCTCAAGGAGGAGACGGTCTGTCTCGGTCGCGCGGTATCAGTGCAGCGATTCGGAGGTAACATTTGTTTATTTCTTAAAAAAATACCACTTTCTGAGTTTTGAATTCTCTGTTGAATGTCAATTACTTGGTAATTAGAATTCAAAGAAGCTTTGAATTTTGGATGATTAAGTTCAGTTTTTGGAAAGGATATATAAAGATTCTCGTTTATGAGTTATTAATTTCACAATGCTCGTCCCGGAATGTTATTGCTACAGTAGTGTTTGGTTTGAGCAGGTGGGGCCCATGGTTCTGTGATCCAAACAGTTGGTCTTATCAGGCCCACTTGGGATAGCCCATGTGCTGAAAATCCCCATGATTGGAAGAACCATATCCCTTTGTTAGGCTTCTGACGAATAGACGGTTAGGATAAAATACAGCAATGGTATTTGTTCAACTGAGTAAAGTGTCAAATATGATACAGAGATTTTCATTATGGGGGCTTTTGGTGCATGGGCCATCAGCAATGTGACCTGTCATATCAACGGTTTGGATCCATGAAGTGTGGGCCCCACTTGTACAAAGTGAAAAGCTGAACTGTACTGTAATATCAATAGGGCTAACTATGAATTGGGTGCTTTATTTTAATTTTTTTGGTTCAGCAAGTGAGAAACTAACTTTTTATTCAATTGGGTGGATCATCAAAATATGCAATGGAATATGGTTTGCTATGAGAAGGCAATTGAGATACAAAACTGAAAAGATTCCAACACTTGCAAGCATGGCCAGCAATGAAGACGTGCTCCCTAGTGCCTTGACTTGACACATTTTACTCTACGGTGATTGGGACTGTTGATATTGTGGGCTGCAATGTGGATGGGTCACAAGCCCCAAAGTGAGGTGATAAGACTATCTTTGTTGTTTCATAGGTGGCCTGCATTTGGAAAAAGTTGAACAAAAGGAGAAACTGTCCGCGGTTAATGGGAGAAAATTGCACTGATTGGATAGCTAGTATTGTGCAATAGCTACAAATTCCAGCTTTGGCCTTTCTGCAGCGTGGACCCCCTGCTCTACTGTCCTGATTGCCATAGATGCGTCTTGTGTTTACAGTCACCATCCATCTGTAACTAGTGATTGTTTAAAATGGCTCATATTTCCTTGTCGGCTGTCAAGAAGTCTTCTAGGCTAGGGATTAAACCTCTTTACCCTTCCACTTTTGTAACACCTGGATCAACAAGTTGATTTGCTACCAGAGTAATCTCTTGGTAAGTGTGAGAAATCCTCCTTTGAATGCTTTGTGGTAGTTGTGCTTGCTTTTTCATTGATGGCGGAAGACATCATAATGAAAGAGCTTTTGTGGTTTAATGTCAATGAGAACTTGGTTCCTTTTGTTCCTTAACGAAGAAGCAGTTTCAAGAGTCTAAAGTGATGTCTACTTTAGTTAGTTTGGATTCTTCGTGTCAAATGCTTCGGTAAAAGCCCTTAGGGTGTGTTTGGATTACTGTAATTGGTGGTGATGTGGTGCATTATAGCCATCATTACATTTTTATAGTGTTTGTTTAAACTAGAAACTTGGCACATAATTCGGTGGTCAAATGCATATGTAATACTAGATGGGAATTGGAATTTATAATCATTACAAATATGCAATACATTGGAGTAGAAATCTCCTATCCAAACATGGGTTTAAGTGTATTTTTCTTGATGAAATACCATGTTGACCAAGAGACATGTATTGTAATTTGTAATCATTGCACTATTACCATGCCTATCCAAACACATGAATTCTTGGTCAAATTACCTCAATACCAAGAGAAAGGCATTGTAATTTGTAATCATTGCAACAATGCACCACATCACTGTGCATTACAGTAGTCCAAACACGCCCTTAGTATTTAGATGATGGAATTGTATCTGCAATGTTTTGCGTTGAACTGTAGTTTGGTTAATTCCAAAAGAAAGAAATATGTATGATACAATATCAAAAGAAGAAACAATTTTTAGAAACGTTGGTTTTTTGTGTATCGTTCAGATCAGTGACAAGCTGTACTTTTCTTTATGGGCCACAATATAAGTATCAACATGTTTCAAGCATTGGCCATTTTCATATAAAATAGAAGATTGATTCTTTCTAATGTTTCTGAGTACAGAGTGACATGGACCATTCACATAGCTCCAGCAATCTTTCTAAATCAAAGAGTTCCGGAAATGGGAACTTCGAGAAGCACTCCTTGCATAAGCCAACTGTTTCCAGCAATCAGCGTCCATTGAGAAGGTCTATGAGTCAAAAGGATTTATTGCGCACGCATGATGGATACTCTGTAAGCATTTTCGTTGCCAATAGTTACAGGAAATTGCTTCTTTTTCTCTCTAATACGAGGTTAAGATTATTTTGTAGAGGAAAAGGGAATAGGGAAAAAGGGCCAAACAGTGTTTCTATTCAAGCAATTGTGCTTTATTTGCTGTTCTCTTATTGTCTTGTTTCTTGCTTCATGCTTGCTAGTCTGGCTTTATAAGAGTTTATCCTTGAGTTATCTCATCAGGACTTGTTTGGGCCTTTCCAGAGCTACTCCTCTGCACTGACTGATGATGAAGCACAGGATGGACATAATAGATATGGGTTAGAGAAGACAATAAGGGCAGTTTATGCACAGAAAAAGGTTTGGCTTCTTCACTGGAGTCGGACAATTAAGATGAGTGACTATGTGACTCTTGTCTATTTATGATTTCCTCTCGTCTTGTTGCACTTGCAGACTGAACATCCTACTGGGGATGGAGAGGGGACGGGGGTGTATGAAGCAATGCGGAAAGAAGTTTGGCATGCTCTTGATGAGATGAGGATGGAGCTTGAACAAGTAAGATTCAGCTGTTTGAAATCTTATGGTTTATTAATCAGAGCTCTGCTAAGCACAGATGCGTGTGCAATAAAGCTCATGTACACTCCACACATGTGCCAGCATGACACGTGTGAGATTTAATCCATTCATCAGGTTGGCCTGATCTTGTACATGGTTTCCCAAAAATAAAATCTTGACCAACCAGCATGTGAGCCCCAATATTGGAAATAGGTGGATGCGTTAGAAAACTTCTGCCAACTTTTCAGAGCTGTTCATTTGTTTTGCAAACTGTGGCCCGCCTGACCAGTGGGTCAACCTTATTCTTGGCTAGGGCATTTATATAGTGGTACTGGTGCTGTTCTGATGGACGAATTAGATCTTGGACCTATCATGACATGCTGGCACATGTGTCGCGTGTATATGAGCTTTATTGCACACGCGTGTGGTTTTAGCAAAGCTTTGTGAATCAAATTCCACGAGTCAGGTCTAATAACAATAGAACATGGTTCAATATTCAACTTGAACCTTATTAGTGTGAAACACATTATACATTAGAAAAATGGAAAGATGTAGGTTCATATTTGTTAATGGTTTTAAAATAAGTTTTGCATTATGAAATTAAGGAGATGAAATAGAATTATAACATGCTCTGACCAGCTTCTTTGAAGGAAATACGCTCGGAAAGCAGTTGAATGTTACGTTACAAATAGTTATATGTGGTGAGAATTGTGAGCATACGGTTCATATAACCGCTTACAATTTTACAATTGAATCTGATTTTCAGAACATTTGCATGAACTATTATATATTCAATGTACCTTCTTCCATCAATAATTCTGATTTATAAGTCCATTGAGTTGGTTTTCTGTCTTCTTTTAGACTAAGCATGTTGCATCCTTTTTCTATCAGCTTACATTTGTCTGTTATGTCTACAGGTCATGGCGAAAACCAAGCCTACCATGTTAGCCAATGGTGACTGCTTGCAGCCAAAGAGCTCAGATGTTATTCAGGCTCTTGCTGATGTCAGAAAGAATTACACTACAAAACTTGTGCAGGTACTATCAACTGATTTTAAGCCGTCTTTCTTAACGATGTTCTGATATAATGTCTTGTTCCTTGCATGTGTTTTAAAAGTTGTGCAGCTGATGTTTATGTTTGTATTGCTTATACTATTAATGCCCGAGACATGCTCCAGTGGTACCGGTACCACCATAAGCTTATGGCGGTACCAGGCAGATATGGGTCCACATCACCAACCGACCCTTCTATTATATGCATCGCCTTGGAAAAATTATACCCAAAAGTCAGTCCTATCTAAAACTAAGTTAGGCCACAGCAAAGGGAATGTTTGGGGAGGGAATGCCCACCCTTGAATTTCACAGGGGCCCACATGAGCCGCAAAACACCCTGAATTTTGGCTTGATCATTTATCTGGACTGGATGAAGGGTCTGAATGGCCTCGATTATATATACTCAACACAACGGGCCTCCATGCTAATAAACAGTGGGCGTTCTGTCTCAATATGTTCCTTGTGTTGCGGCCTATCTGAGTTTTGGATTGGGCTGATTTTTGGGTCCCGGGTTGTTTCTGAGGCTTCACATCTTATTGACGGGGTGGGATTTTGTGAACACATCATTGGGCCTCTCATCTGCTTGGTACCACCATGAGCTTACAGTGGTACCGGTACCACTGGAGTGCACCCCTTAATCCCTTAGTGTAAGGTTCAGTTGACCAGAACTTGTCTGCAATCCACTAAACCTGTTCAGTCGATAAACTGCCATTTCTATACATCTGCTTCTTGCAGTGATAAGTATTATGTCTTCATGTCTCTGTCCTGTTAATTGAACCATTTACTGGCATAGTTAGAATATAGCCAGTGAGATTTGCGATGCTGCGTATTTGTTTTGGACTCATCAATGGCTATAATTGCCATGCTAAAACCTTTGCAAAGCTTTTTTCTCATTAACCAGAAAGTAATTTAAAAGGGAAAAGGTGAAGTCAGTTCAAGCAAAATGTACAAAGAGAAGGAAAAAATACCTTGGATTTATAAAATCCAAAAGAAAAGAGGAAATTCCTATTCCCATGTTCTTTCACCCTCGAAGAGGATTGTACATTGTTTAGAGAATTTGCAATCAGTCCTTTGTTATCCACACACATTGTGTTGTATGATATTCGTATCACAATTTGTCAATGTTTCACAATTTGAGAATTACTTGGGATTATCGAAATCAGCAATTATTGTGTCATGTAATTTTTTTTTTTTTTCCAAATTTAAATTATGCCCTCATTGCTCCAATGACAAGGCATGTAAATGTCTATAAATGTTGCAGTCAGAGAAGCGTACACAGGACCTATTAGCAGAGTTAGCAGTTGAGGAGCAACGCGGTCGTGAGTTTACTAAGATTGTTAGAGAATTGCTTCCGGACCCACCAAAGCAAAGTGCTGCACCAGAGAAACCAGTACGGGCTAGAAAGGTAAAAGTGCCTCTTATGTATCTTCTTGTGTGCCATAGACATGGAAACAATCTCAGCATCAAACATGGACATAAGGTGTCAGACCACTATCACTAGAATTCTGACATGTTGACAAGACCATGCAATCAAATTATGGTGTTAAAAGGTATATTAATATGTCAATGCTAGTTTAAAAAAGGTACATAAGCTTCATAGAGAAACGTTGAAACCATGTAAAAGAATATAATAGAGAATGGTTCACTCAAATTCATAGAAATATGAAACTAAGATTATATGTATAACATTGGAGAACATGAAAATTATGAACTTATGTTATGTCCCAAACTCCCAATACTCGTATCGATCTCTGGAAATGGGCTTTTGTTTAGAATGGAAGTCTTTCTGATGTCAAACTTTCACAATTTAACTAATTGATAATTTTGACAGAGGAGCAATGATAAAACGAGGATGTCCAAGCGTTTGACAGAAGAGGCAGAGAAGTATTTTGAGGATTTCATTTCCAATGTTGAAGATACAGATTTTTCATCATTTGATGGGGAAAAGAGTGACACAAGTTCAACATTAGGAGGAAGCATAAAGTCAAAAGATCCTGTAACGAGTTGTACAAAAGCTGAAACTGGTGAAACTCCAGCAAGAGCTTCTTCGCTTCCTGTTGGAATGGATGGAGTTATTCTGCCATGGTTGCAGTGGGAAACTAGTAATGACATCTCTCCGCTACCATGCAAGAATCAGATGAAGGTATCTGTTGCATTGGAGAATAAATCATTCGATACAGCTCAGGTAATATTTTTTCTTTTTGACATTTTACTATATATATATATATATATATATATATATATATATATATATATATATATATATATATATATATATATATATATATATATATATATATATATATATATATAAATTCTTTTTCCTACCATGAAATGGAACATTGCTTGGATAAGTATCTTATTGTTGTGTTTATTTTATGGACGACTTCAACTCACGGAAAGAGTGCCTAGTTGGAATTATAGACCTATGCAAGCATGCAGATGTTAGAAAATAACCTATATCTATGATATCTATTCAACCGGCTAGAAACTAGAAAGTAGATGTGGGCATGTTCTTTTCTATGATGTGGAAGTTAGATATGTAGACTAACACATTCAAAAGAAAAGAAAGGGGGAAAACATTTGTAGATGTGTGCATATCCTCATTAGTGAATCCTTCAAAGCTGGTGCATTTGCGTTTTGATGCGGTAAGAAGAGTGGTCAAGCTGAGAGGTTAGAAGTTAATACTAGCTCCAAAAGGAGAAAGAATGAAGCTTGAGGCTCTTGCAAAACTAAAAGTTTTGAGTGCTTTAAAATATCAATGGGCAAATCAATGAAAAAAGATGTGTCATAAGTCTAGGGAACTTCCAATCCTGTAATCTTGATCTAACAAAGCTTATTGATCATCATAAATGGCTACTTTTATTTTGTGAGGATTATTTGTCTTTTCATCTTATCCTCCAAATGCCATTTGGTGATCTCAAATCATCTATCATATATAGCATATATAATATCAACTCGCTATGCATACATCAATATGTCGTTGAGCAAATTGTATGTTATAATGATTTTAGAAATAGTTAAGTTTTTGCTGTCATATATCATATTATAGGGATGTGTATCTATATCGATATGCGTGGACACATGCACCACTAATTTTGGAGTGTGAAGGTTACACACGTGATCACCTAGGTGAAAACTACATTCCATTGGTAGTCCCCTTACATTAACCAATGTCCATCTCTTCCTAGCATCTCCTTCAAGGTATTCGATAATGGAAATGGTAGCTGTAATGGCCACTGCCATTACCATTATTATCTGTAATGGGCCAAAGGCTGTTACGGCCCTTTTTTTTTTTCGAAAATAAAAATAAAAATAAAAATGTATCGGCCCCGTAACACCCAGCTATGGGGTCATTACAGGCCTTGTTTTTTTCCCCTCATAACGGCAGTTACGGCCCTGTAATGCATAATGGTTCCCACCTTAACCATTATGGCCAATATTTAATTGTTTTTGAATACCTTGATTTCCTTGCCTGCTAATGACTCAGGGTATGCGGATAGCAGCCAAGGAGATCTCTGTTTCCCACTTGGTGAATCTTCCCCACCAATATTCCACAAAGAATCTCTTGTTGGATTCTGCTAGCAAATGATCTTCTTTCTCTTATCCAGAGATGGAGCTTCGATTCAATAGTTTCGGGAATCATTCCTTGATAATGGAATGTTCAGATTATCAACTAAAGATATTTCGGCCAAAAAATCCAGATTAGCCATGAAAATAGCCATGAAAATCATACCAGGTAATGCAGGGGCATTTTCACACTGGGCTCGAGTGGGGTAGCCTGTGGGATGCGGGGACACACTCAGGGTGGGCAGCCTGTGTGAGGCGAGTGCCTCGTGAGAGGCGGGCCCCACTCGTGTGAGGCGGGTGCCTCGTGAGAGGTGGTACCCATGTGATTTGGGGCCCACGAGGGGGGTTCGGCCGAGGTCCTAACCCATAAAATGTGGGGCCTGAGCTATGAGATAAAGGGATTGATTCGCCATGCTCTAACAGTTCGAGCTTTTAGAGCAAGTGGTTAATTGTCCTGCATCAAAGTGGTATCAGAGCGGGAGGTCTCGTGTTTGAGAATCCTCACCGGGGGTGATTAATGCGGGGGCATTTTTACACTGGGCTCGAGCGGGGTAGCCTGTGGGATGCAGGGACATACTCGGGGTGGATGGCCTGTGTGAGGCGGGTGGCTTGTGAAGGGCGGGCCCCACCCGTGTGAGGCGTTACCCATGTGATTTGGGGCCCACGAGGGGGGTTCGGCTGAGGTCCTAATCCATGAGATGTGGGGCCTGGGCTATGAGATAAAGGGATTGATTTGCTATGCTCTACCAGTTCGAGCTTTTAGAGCAAGTGGTTAATTGTCTTGCATCACCATGACTTTCAGATTCCTATAGAGAAGACTTTTGAGAAGAAACTTGAGAGTGGAAAAATTGAAATTTGGGTGGATCCATTTCGTTTTGATCGGGAAAATGAACGTTGTTCAAGGGGACAGTCTGATAAAGTAAACAGAATCTCTATTAACCTTATTGCCAGTGTAGTTATTGGCTATTGCATTGGAGCCCTGATGGGACTTCCATTTGCCAACTTGGCAGTTGGCACACATCAGAGAACTGTGCCATTCATCAGGTGAGGACCACCGTAAACATACCCTGCCCCTGTAACCCAGCTGGTAAATCAGGTGGTGTGTGAGGAAGTTGGATGGTTACA
This sequence comes from Magnolia officinalis, assembly GCA_021015155.1. Classification (NCBI taxonomy): domain Eukaryota; kingdom Viridiplantae; phylum Streptophyta; class Magnoliopsida; order Magnoliales; family Magnoliaceae; genus Magnolia; species Magnolia officinalis. The sequence goes on from JAJHSJ010000015.1 coordinate 475,906, forward strand.
TAAAAGTGGTCACTGAACCACAATCCATATGCAATTGTGACCCACTTGATGAGTGGACCAGAATCAATTTTCAGCAACAGCACATTTATGTTAGGCTCTGCATGATGAATGTCCCAGATCTCTCACAACTGCACCATTTTGGTGCATGTATGGCAAGGCCCCTTCTCCATCGCAAATGCACATGTGGGGCTTCTTTTCAGCCCTTTTAAATAATCAATGGATAATTGAAAAAAAAAAGAATTTAAAGCTACAGGAAAAGGACATTGACAGATGCTAGGCAGTGTTTAAAGATGGTTCTCCAAAGTAGGGGGCTTGGTCAGGGATGGAAGTTAGTGCTAGGGCTTTTTGGTCCCTTTTCATATTCTCTAGGGGAGTTTGGTCATTTTCCATGTTTTACATATGATGGCTAGATGGGGGAACACCTAACTGGGCAGGGAAGGCCTAAAATTCATGGTTGATTTAGCTCAGGGGGGGTTTATTTTCTAGTCCCCTCATTTTCAATTGTCTAGGAGGCTACCATATTTTGTATATTAGGCTAAAGGCTCTTACAAGAGCGGCTCTTACTAAAGACTCTTATGAGGGCTTGGCAAGAAACTTTTCAGCCTTGAACCACCAGCTTGCTTCACCGTGTGCTCCCGCTTCACTCAAACTTCCAGCTTGTTTCACCATGCGGCATCCAATGATTTCTCTGAGCATTTGAAGTTCCCCCTCTTTTTCAATGTAAATCATGACCTCACTAATAGCATAAGCATTTGATTTAGACATATTCCTAGGGATGGTGATGAAGTTACCAGAACCCTTTACTAGGGAGGGTGAGACTTTCCTTGTATGGGGGATTGTTGGCATCTTTTCCGAGGCCCATTTATATCTTCTGTTCTTTAGTAAAATTAAGTCACTCATGATAAAATAATCGTTCATACATCTTGATTATTTTCTTCCCATATATTTGCTATAGCCTGTAATAGCCATGAATGAGTCCATTTTTTCTTCAAATCCCATATTGTCTGTGAAACAGGTCCTCGAACTCTGCCCCTAACGCAACCTTACATGACTGTGTTCTTTCTCACAAACCAACAATGTCAAGACATCTGCTATGGTTGATGTTTTATTGATGTTCTCTTTTCATAATACCATGGTTTTAATCTCCTCAGATTTTATAGCTGTTTGCGACAGTATTGAACATCTCATTTCACAACTCAAATCCCACAATTCAATTTGAATCCCACATTTGGTTTAACTTCCTGTTCATAAGTGCACTTGGTTTCTATGATAGAATCATGTCCTTGAAAATATTCCATTTTGAATGCCTTATCTTCGTCACTTTCATGTGTTATTTTGAGTTTAACAATTGCTTTCTGCTGTCAGAGAAATCTTACTAAGAATAAAATTGTGCTTGTGTTTGAATGATCTGAGATCTTCTTGGATATGCCACGATCATATGATGGGATCTCAAAAGTTATTGTAACATTCTAAAAAATGTGATGATCCCTAATATGTATATATATATATATTTTTCTTTTTTGTTAGCTTGTTAGTACACCCCACAGTCAGTTCACACTTAACTGTTAGCCACCCTCACTAGGGAATTGATACCATGACCTCAGTGTTGAAATGAGGTATCTTTCACTCAGTCTACCACTTGAGCTATGGATCAGGGTGTCCCTAATATGTATTTCTTTAAGGTTTTGGACACCTATTTGATGCTGTAATGTGCCATTCTTTGGTAAGAATGTTGTCATTTGGGCATTGTTAGCTTGATATGCTGAAAGCCGATGCTTCAAACGGACTGGGTGATGCCAAAGTCTGTTGAAGACCTCTTGTGGTCTTGGCACGGGGGAGGTAGTGGGAAGGCTGGCAAAGCTGTTTGGAGGCTGATTCTCATGGCCATCTTTTGGTGATTTGGGGGGCTAGGAATGGGAGATGCTTCCGCAACGAGAGTGGGGGGGTGGATGAGGTCATCAGGTCAATCAAAGGGCTGGTGTTGGGTTGGGTTGTGTATGCTTAGGCTGGTTTGGCCGAAGGCTGGCAAAGCTGTTTGGAGGCTGATTCTCATGGCCATCTTTTGGTGATTTGGGGGGCTAGGAATGGGAGATGCTTCCGCAACGAGAGTGGGGGGGTGGATGAGGTCATCAGGTCAATCAAAGGGCTGTGTTGGGTTGGGTTGTGTATGCTTAGGCTGGTTTGGCCGATAGGCTGTTTTCACTGTTTCTTTCGCAATTTTGTTCCCGAGCTTGTATTCTTTTCCCACTTTCGCGGGGTGTTATTTATTTATTTATTTATTTTAAATTTTAATTTAATTTTTTTTTTATTTATATAAAAAAAATTCTTTGTTGCCTCTCAAAAAGAAAAAAAAAAGAAGCTGAAAACTGACCAAGTTGGCCCCAATAGAACATAAATCAAGCATGATTTGGTGGCTTAGGGCCTGCTACATATAAATACAAAAAAAAGAAGGAAAATGAACAAATTTTGTTTTGATCCTCAAAATAAGCCTAGATCTAGTTTAAAATTAGTTTCTAAGCATCCGTCATGGTTGAAAGGAATAAAGAAGTGGAAAAACAAGAAAAAAAATTGAAAATAAAAACTTCCACAATATGCCCTTTATGACACTTAATGGTGCCAGCTCATTTTTTTCATAATGTACTGATTCACCCTCGTATTGTGTAATGGAGGCGATAATTTCCTCTACAAAATAGCTGCTACAGCCATAATGTAGCCATTTTTTAATACCATGCTCTGCAGTGGAAGCTGGTGTTAATTATCTTAGTATTTCAAGATTTGAAATTTCAAAAGTCCATTTTGAAATGCATATTAAGATTCCTACCCACCTGTGTGCGGGAGATAAGTGCGCATTGACTCTCAGTGCACAATGAGAGCACACAATCTTTTCCCTAAAAGTAAATCATGCAGTATCATATCTGTCCTTTTCCAGTCTATATCTAGCCATCTTACTATTTTTATGGTTTGATTTGATTTCAGGAAGCAAATGCTTCTTACAGTAACTGTGCCGCCAGCAGCCGTGCAAGTTGGAGCCAGATAGCAATGACAGTTCTTCCACAGCATCTAGAGGCAAGACAAGTAGCAGATTTGTGGAGTCCGGAGGCTATCCAATCTCATATGCTCCGAGCAAGCAGAGAGGATCCTCATTTGACATGGATGAGTATTTGGACCTTCGGAAATCGGAGGATCTCCTCTTTGAGAAGTTGAGGCAAAGGCAAAGAATAGTTTCAGGTGGTCTCATTCTCTGTGATAGAATTCTTCTTTAGCATGTACTCTCATATTATGGGATGTTGTATATACAAACATTCGATCATTCACCCTTTAGATTGCATGAACATGTCACGGGACTTGCATTCTGTTTTGATCGATGGAAGTATGGTTTCTAGGGGTGTGCTCCACTGGTACCACCGCCACCATAACCTATGGTGGTAGTGGGTAGATGTGGGGCCCACATGATGTGTGCATAAATTCCAAACTGTCCGTCATATGCATCAGAATATGTTACTCTCGGGGACCCTAAAATCAGGCTGATCCCTGAATCAGGCGGCGACAAAACGCAACGAATTGGGAGGGAATGTCCGCCTTTGATTTGCATGGAAGGCCGACTGTTTTGAATATAAGAAATCCTGTCCATTCAGACCCTTCATGTGGTCTGGAAGGTCTGGAACTAAGGCTGTTTCAAAATTAGGTTGGCCGTGTAAATCAAGGGGGGGTGTCCCCTCTCTGTTGCACACTTGAGTGTGGCATCAGGCTGAGTTTTGACACCTTGGGGTTGGATGCCCTTAATACGATGGCCAGTACAGTCATAAGCTTACGGTTGTACCGGTACCCATAAGCATACCCTAGTTTGTATCTGTAATGTTGTGCCTTCTTGTTTGGATTTGTGGAAATATAAAACTGAGGAGAGAATCGATATCCTTGTATGTGACATTTTCCCTCGTTTGTGAAAGATGGACTGAGAAAACCGATTTCTTTTTTGTCGGAGATCCCCAGGAAAGGGCCATTTCCTTTCTATCTCTAGACTTGAAAATAACAGGAAACCATTTATTGCTTAACGGGGGTTTCCGTAGATTTGATGTTTTTTTCCTTCCTCGCATCTATTTAATTTCCACCAATCCAAACACAGACCAAATAGGGTCCATATTTGATAGGACAGCGTATTGTCCGAATCAGGAATTACTACGATTGAATGACCTGAGAAAGGTGCCCAGTGAATAGACTCTGTTAGAAATGATTTGAGATATGCCAGATATGGATCAATCATTCATTGGAGAAGATTCAGCAGAAGATTTCCCACATAGTCCTAAGGGATTTGATTAGCTATTTCTTGTGCTATATAAGGATTTGATTCTTGTCACGTTTGGCCCGCCTGTAATTGCAATTGCAATTGCAATTGATTAGCATGCGAAAGGTAGTTGATGGATTTTTGGGATTTCTACTCGTAGGATTAAAAATAAAAAAATAAAAAAACAACAAATAACAATAATAAAATCATGAAATGATACCATTTGCACTTCAAAGATCTCTTTCTTTCCCACACAAACACCAAAAAGGGGGCGACTATTGGAAACTCCATTAGGAGTAGAATTCTAAATCACAATTTGTTATGATAGATCATCTTAATGTTTACTAGGGGAAATGGCATGGCTTGATATAGAGAGGGAGAGTAGGAGAAATGGGAAACAAGGGAGAAATTGCAGTAGAGGTGTAGGGTATATATATACAGAGAGAACAATGAACAGGAAATGTAGAGAAAATAGAGAAATTAAAAGAAAGGTGTAGGATACATGCAGAGAGAATACTGTTTCTATGTTTTTATAAATGTCATGGACTACTTGAGTTATTCGCATGTGTCATTTTGGGTCTGCATCTTAACATGAGAGGCTCAACAAATGTACAGTATAAACTTCACACAGCCACAATAGTGGCCCAACAGAGACTTTGCTGCCAGGTCTCTCTACTACCGTTCTTCGTAAGGGCCACACCACACGAAAAGAGAAATTTAAGTGGGTATTAAAGAATTGAAAAAATGTCGGTACAATGTGTTGTTATAGACTTTTTGTGGGTGAAATATGAACTGTGATGTGGATAACAATCACATAAGTTAGTTTTCAGAATATCCTTAACTCATTTAAAATGTCTTTTGAATATTTAAAGTTTTCAGGTAGGTGAAACTAATTAGGGGGGCAAAAATTTCCAAAAGCTGCTTGAGCTCTATATGGTATGGATTGATTTAAAATCCGTAGCTATTCTCTCATACTGACCAATAGAGCATTAGCACAACAATACTAGAGATGTGATTCAAGCTGCTCCTTGAGATGGCCCAGTGATCAGAGATTCTCTCTCCACAAAATGTTCTAGATTCCAGAAAATTCATAGATGATGAAGATCTTTCAATCAGCAGGATTCTTGCCATGTAGGCCATCAGCGGCAGCGGGCCTACGAATCAAAGGCCTGGATGGTTAGATCACATGATATGTTATTATTGGGAAAATGGGGAAGTGGGTCTTTCCCTCTAGTGGACTATACCACAAGAAACAATGTGGACTCGGCATAGTCAAGCTTAGGGTCTCACCTATGGTTTTTTCGACTCGGCCACTCAGACCCACTCGTTGTTTTTGAGTCTGCCCCTATTTTCAATTTGATCCACAGCGTTGAACTCGATCCAGTTTGTGTAGACTAAAGGCAACACCCAAGCTCAGTGGGGCCCACCTTGTCTAAGTGTAACATCCATTCTGTTCATAAGTCGATCTACCTAATCGTCACCGTACTTAGAAAAATAAAATAAAATCAGACTGATCCGAATCTCAATTCAACCACACCATGTGAACAATTAAAAAACACTCCTATAACCTCTAAATCCACACGTTGTGGCCCACCCAAGTTTTATATCAGGCTGATGGTCAAGATGTCTCTTCATCCTTGTGGGGCCCACTTGATGAACAAGTTGGTGGAATACAAAGAACATGATGGGCCCCACTGTTTGAACTGAGTCTTGGATCAGCTTGATCATTTAGCTCATGCACTAACATGATGCGTCGCAACTGATGAACGGAGTGGATGCCACACAAACATCTCAGTGGGCCCACAGCCCATCTGTTGCACTCTCTTCCTCTCTTCCTACAAGTGAAGTAGAGATAGAAATTGTGTAATGAAGAAAAGCTTATGTAGAAGATTTTCAGTAATAAGCTTACTTTTCTTCGCCTGAAGAATTCGCCGGCGAATCGATCCATGGAAAACAGATTCTGTGGAATTCAGAACTTTCAAGAAGTAGAATTTTAATTCGAGAGCGATAAAATAAGATTTTCGACGAAATTCAGATGGTTGGTGGGATGAATTCACCTGAATCGAAGCTCGCGGCGACTAATCTGATCAGAATTAAGAAGAATATGGTCGCCGATGAGTGATTCCATGTCTCTATTTTCTTGCTTTCGGTTGGAGCTTCAAAAATCATGAATGGGAAATGTAGAGTTCTTGATTCTTTTGGAAAGTTATAAAGTTGTAGTTTTCATTGGTCTTGAGTAGAGGAGTGGAGGGGTAGAATGGTCATTCTATCCAAGTGGGCCCATTTGAAGAGAGAGTGGGGGGATAGAATGGTCATTCTATCCAAGTGGGCCCCACTTGAAGAGAGAGTGGGAGGGGTAGAATGGTCATTCTATCCAAGTGGGCCCCACTTGAAGAGAGTGGGATGCGGATTGGCTAGCGACGCTGCTAGTAGCCAGTGTACACTGGTCGGTGTTTGTGGGTCCCACCATGATTTATGCGTTTCATCCACCCACGCCGTTCATCCATTTTCCCCTATCATTTTATGCTATGAGACCAAAAATGAGGAAGATCTAAATTTCCAGGTGGACCACATCACAGGAAACAGTGTTGATTGAAAGCCCACCATTAAAAACTTCGTGGGGGGTCAATAAAGTTTTGGATCAAGCTGATATATATATATTTTTCCCTTCATGCGGGTCTGCATGACCTAATTAACCGGATAGATGTCAAATAAATATTATAGTGGGCCCTAGGAGGTTTTTAATGGTAGACATTCAATCACTACTGTTTTCCTGTGGTGTGGTCCACCTGAGATTTTGATCTGCTACATTTTTTAAGCATCAATCGCTAAAATGATCTGAAAAATGGATGGGCAGCCTGGATATAAAACATACATCATGGTGGGCCCCACAGATCACAGACTACTGGCAGACGATAATGGAAAAATGACCCTTCATAGGTCCAAAACAAGGTTTGTTTTTTTTTTTTTCTCAGAAAAAAATGAAAAGATCATAATGACAATTATGGCTAGTTTGATAATGGTAAAAATGGTGCCATAAACGGAGAGGAATGCTCACATGCACACCTTCTTACGTGAGCGCACCTGTGTGCACTTTTGCACACGTGTCATGGGCACAGAATCTGAACGGTCCACATGATGCGACACCCTTTGAAACCTCAAGAACCCAACTTTCAGCCTGATACAAAACTCCAGTGGGCCATGGAAAAAGAAAATAATTTCCTCCCTTGATTTGAATTTCTCTTTGCAATAGCCCACTAGAGTTTTGGATCAGCCTGAAAATTGGGCCCGTTGAGTTTCAAGGGGTGCCGCATCACGTGGACCGTTTAGATTTTGTACCTATGACACGTGTGCAAAGGTACGCATAGGTAGGGTCATACACGAATCGAGTTAGCTCGGTTAGCTTGCTCGACTCGACTCGAAAAAGCTCGATTCGACTCAGTTCGAAATTGACTTTGAGCCTATTCGAGCTGATTTTTTGAGCTCGAAAAAATTTCGAACTGAGTTCGAGCCTGCCCAAGCTCAACTTAACTCGGATCGAACCCCAACTTGAATCGAACTCGGATCGAACCAATTCAGTGACTCGGTTACTTTGATATTGATGTTTCTTACGAAGTGTTTGATGAAATGACTCAACGAAGTGTTGGCTGGTGGCAAGGAAGGTATGTATATAAAACAAATACCATATTTTCTTGATTTTTATGTTGTCTACAAGGTGTTTGATAAAATACTTGTAAAACCACTGCTGCTATTTTACATACAGTGAGAATTTGAAGGTACAGGCCATGTGTTTGTAAAATATGCTACATAGGTGAACTCGACTCAATCTTAGCTCGAATTGACCCGAGCTGCTAACCGAACTGAGCCGAGCTGGCCAGTCCGCCTCGAGGACCGATCTGAGCCAAGTTCGAGCTGGGGTCAACTAGTAGTTGAGTCGAGTCGGGTTGTGCCAAGCTTGACTCGATTCGACTTGTGTACACCTTTACACACAGGTGCTCATGTAAGAAGGTGCGCATGTGAGCATTCTTCACAAACCCACAACAGTTTTATGTCCCTATAGCTCTCTCATAATACATGAACATCTCACTAATTTTAAGCTTGATTAAGTGAAGTCATTGGTCCATTACCATAATATTATTTACCTCCCAATCTGCATAAATAGGATTATATTCATTCCATCAAGATATCCTAACTTCTTACCTGCTTTACTAAATATACTGATGGATTTGAACCATGCTATATGGTTTTCACCATCAAACTTGAGGGTGGTAATTTACTAACTTGAATTGTCACCCATGATAGGTATGTTGATTACCGTTGATATTATTAAAGAACTTGATATCAATTGAATGAGATGAAGTAACCCCATGTGTCGTATGTAAGAATTTCCACTGCTTGAATCTACTCAAATAAATACTTGGGCAACCAACCCGTAGATCCTAACACTCTTCAGTGAAGGCTATACGGTCTATATATAATATAGTTTCTTAGTTAGGGAGGGTTTTCCTGTTTAAAAATAATAATAATTAAAAGTTTGCTTTCGATCTCTGATTGCAAAGTTTCAAACAATTAATATGGATACATAATTGAAAGTATTTCTCAAGAGAGAGAGACGGAGAGGTCCTCCTGATGTGAGATTGAATATGAAGAGTATGAAGAGCATTCAAGAAAGCATGAACATACAAACCCTCTTAAAGAAAATGACTTAAACGCATGGAATTAAAAAAAAACTCTATATGGCCTTCGTATCTAAAATGAATATTTTTATGGTTATAAGTCGATTTATGCAATACCATCCTGAGAGCCAAAGGTCGTCTGGTAACATCCATCTTTTATGACTTCCTTACGAGTGCTCATGATCCCCACATGTATTCTAGAGAGAGAGGCTCACAACTCACAAACATAAGCATACTAAATGCTATATCCCATAAACCATGTATGGTCTTATAACTATTTCTATAAAATATCTCTTTCGATTTGATTGGTATGGAAATAAAGGAGTACGTGTTGCGTCAGGTTAGTTTTTAGCATCAAACTTTTGGCATAAATTTTTTTTTATGAAGTCTATGTTAACATACAAGTAATGAAAGTATATTATTACGTGGATATGTAATATCAGATGATCGTTAGTGTATGACAATACATATATTCTCATTTATTATAACGACCCTAATTTTTGTGACCCACTTGAGAACTTGACTAAATAAATTAATATTTGATTTTTCTTTCACTAACAAAACAAAAGCACTTTGCCTATTTAGTAGAAGTACTTTTGGTTAGGGTTGTACATTGAGCCGAGTCGAGTCGAGGTGGGCCAAGCTCGGCTTGACTCGTCCATGCTATACTCGAATTCGAGCTCGAGCTCAACATTGAAGCTTGGCTTGTTTGCCAAAGCTTTCAAGTCGAGTTCGAGTCGAGCTAGTGGTTCGAGTCGAGTCGAGTTTACCTCGTCGGTAGGGAAGGGAAAGAAAAAGAGGGAATGGGAACGGGTTGGCTCGGGTAGGATTTTTTAGTAAAAACTTTTAAGCTTAACTTTTTTTTATAAAAAAAACTTAAATATATATTATAATATATATATATATATATATATATAGATATTATATATATATATATTATATAGATTATATATATGTTAATATAATATTATTATTAAAATATATTACTCGAGTTGAGTCGAGCTCGAGCTCGAGCTTCGAGTCGAGTCGAGTTGAAATACACCATGGTCGAACTTGGCTTGAACTCAACTCGAGCTTTAGTAAACAAGCTTGACTTGTCTTGAGTTGGCCTTTCAAGCCGAGTCAATCTGAGCTGAGTCGAGCCGAGTCGAGCGAGCTTTTCGAGCTAGCTTGACTCGTGTACAACCCTACTTTTGGTAGAGGGATATGTTAGTGTATTAATTCTTCACATTGCAAAAATTATATTTTTACTAAATACACAAAACCCTAGTGGAGCATTCCAGAATTAGGGCTTTATCTATTGAAAAGTCAAAGCTGCAGGAAATTCCTGTAGAAAACCCTATACCAAATAGCAAAGAGAGATAGAGAGAAGCCCTGTGAAAGAATAGCCTTCGCCGGTAAGTTTTCATCTTATTCTTTTTTTCTCTATAAATTCTTACATAAAAATCCTGGATCCAACCAATGGAAGTGGTGATTCACCCTATGCCCATCGTTTTGATCTAAGGGAGAAGTTTTAAGCAATTAAAGATTGTTTTGAACAAAGTTTTTACAACTAGGATGATCAACCGTGGGTCCTTATTCTCGCTTCGGTGTAGACTCGTAGGAGTTTCAACACCTGGTCAAGGGTTCGAGTACCCATAGGTGGTGAAATTCCACTATGGTGCGAGTGTGTGGGGGTATGTGTGCATGTGTAAAAAAAAAAAAAGAAAAAAAAAGGATGATCAACCGTGAGAAATCTAGTTATCTCAGTCTAAGGAAATTTGAACCTATGGATCTTAAGGCCAAATTGTGTTAAAGCCTCGAATCCTAAATTGAACCGATGAATAGATTTCCCACAGCGATCCGCGAAGTGGTATAGTAAATAATAATTTTTGCCGAAATCAAATTTCAACAACCACCAATTGTAGATTCCGGATATTTCGGATCCGAGCGATTCGTTGGTTGTTTCAAATCCGACAAAGAGAAAAAAAAATGGATGGTTGGACCCAATTTCGAGATCAATAGAAATTCACCAAGTTAAGGAGAATGGAAGAAACCCTCAGAACCTATCTGACTTCGATCAATTAATGGAAGGGTGTGATCGATCGAAGATGGTCGATTTTTGTCAAGCAACTAAATTCTAAAATTTGCAACTTGGCTCAACTAATCGAACCCGAGGTTCGATCGATTGAAGGGATCCTCGGAGCGATCCTGATTGATCGAACTCATTTGATTGAGGATGACCAAATTTTGTCCAACAAGCAAACTGATTTAATCTGACCACGCTTGATCGATCGAAGTGGCCAAAAGTGTCCAGAGACTTAAGTAATTTAATTCGAATTTTATCGATTTATAATCGATCGATCGACTGCATTGATCGACAGTCCCTGTTGTATTTCCAAATTTAAATTTAAGAATTGGCGTTTAGTCATCTTGCTTGAATCAAAGGTGGACCCTACTAGCTGGAATAATGTGATTGAATTGTGGTATGCTAAATCATCTTAATAAGGATTTTAAGTATAATTTGAACGCGTTTAATTATTCGAAGGATTAGACCCTACCATAAATAGGTCTGTGAATCTTAACGTGTTTCTCATATATGCATGATTAAGATAGATGATTTGATTGTTGAGATTTTCTTATTGAATACGGTATGATTGTTGAAATGTTTGTGTAATAATGATCCTTACTTTATCATGTACACCTTAGAAGATTTTGATGGATGCTAAACATATACATATGTCAATCATTGATATCATGAATCCGTGTTTCTTCCAAGAAAGATATGTATCTGTTTGGCTATACAAGTTAATGCATAGGCATTGAGCATACATTACATACATTTATTGAGAATACATGCACACCATGTACCTTGAGTTCCTAAGGGATCTCTCTGGTTATACCTGGTAGATTCGTTGCCAGATGTCTATGAAGTGAAACCCTACTAATACTCATGGAGTGAATGCTAATTGCTCATACTTACCTAGGTGGATCTCTAACGGGTATACTGCTCATGCCTACCTACGGTTGATATTTGAAGGATACAGTTTTCGGGTTGATGGATATCCACCGAACATTGAACGATTACCCCACTTGACATGCATATCATGACATCTGCATTTATGCTCATATCACATACATGCTATTTAAGTTTGATTGTGCTATGTATGAACTATGCTAGGTTCACTTAT
>JAJHSJ010000015.1:488133-568952 GCA_021015155.1 Magnolia officinalis
ATAAGTGAACCTAGCATAGTTCATACATAGCACAATCAAACTTAAATAGCATGTATGTGATATGAGCATAAATGCAGATGTCATGATATGCATGTCAAGTGGGGTAATCGTTCACTTGCTTCGGTTGGATATCCATCAACCCGAAAACTGTATCCTTCAAATATCAACCGTAGGTAGGCATGAGCAGTATACCCGTTAGAGATCCACCTAGGTAAGTATGAGCAATTTAGCATTCACTCCATGAGTATTAGTAGGGTTCTACTTTCATAGACATCTGGCAACGAATCTACCAGGTATAACCCAGAGAGATCCCTTAGGAACTCAAGGTACATGGTGTGCATGTATTCTCAATAGATGTATGTAATGTATGCTCAATGCCTATGCATTAACTTGTATAGCCAAACAGATACATATCTTTCTTGGAAGAAACACGGATTCATGATATCAATGATTGACATATGTATATGTTTAGCATCCATCAAAATCTTCTAAGGTGTACATGATAAAGTAAGGATCATTATTACACAACATTTCAACAATCATACAGTATATCAATAAGAAAATCTCAACAATCAAATCATCTATCTTAATCATGCATATATGAAACACGTTAAGATTCACAGACCTATTTATGGTAGGGTCTAATCCTTCGAATAATTAAACGCGTTCAAATTATACTTAAAATCCTTATTAAGATGATTTAGCATACCACAATTCAATCACATTATTCCAGCTAGTAGGGTCCACCTTTGATTCAAGCAAGATGACTAAACGCCAATTCTTAAATTTAAATTTGGAAATACAACAGGGACTGTCGATCAATGCAGTCGATCGATCGATTATAAATCGATAAAATTCGAATTAAATTACTTAAGTCTCTGGACACTTTTGGCCACCTTCGATCGATCAAGCGTGGTCAGATTAAATCAGTTTGCTTGTTGGACAAATTTGGTCATCCTCAATCAAATGAGTTCGATCAATCAGGATCGCTCGAGGATCCCTTCAATCGATCGAACCTCGGGTTCGATTAGTTGAGCCAAGTTGCAAATTTTAGAATTTAGTTGCTTGACAAAAATCGACCATCTTCGATCGATCACACCCTTCCATTAATTGATCGAAGTCAGATAGGTTCTGAGGGTTTCTTCCATTCTTCCTTAACTTTGGTGAATTCTATTGATCTCGAAATTGGGTCCAACCCATCCATTTTTTTTTCTCTTTGTCGGATTTGAAACAACCAACGAATCGCTCGGATCCGAAATATCCGGAATCTACAATTGGTGGTTGAAATTTGATTTCGGCAAAAATTATTATTTACTATACCACTTCGCGGATCGCTGTGGGAAATCTATTCATCGGTTCAATTTAGGATTCGAGGCTTTTAACACAATTTGGCCTTAAGATCCATAGGTTCAAATTTCCTTAGACTGAGATAACTAGATTTCTCACGGTTGATCATCCTTTTTTTCTTTTTTTTTTTTTTACACATGCACACATACCCCCACACACTCGCACCATAGTGGATTTCACCACCTATGGGTACTCGAACCCTTGACCAGGTGTTGAAACTCCTACGAGTCTACACGAGAATCGAGAATAAGGACCCACGGTTGATCATCCTAGTTGTAAAAACTTTGTTCAAAACAATCTTTAATTGCTTTAAAACTTCTCCCTTAGATCAAACGATGGGCATAGGGTGAATCACCACTTCCATTGGTTGGATCCAGGATTTTTATGTAAGAATTTATAGAGAAAAAAAGAATAAGATGAAACTGAAAACTTACCGGCGAAGGTTATTCTTTCACAGGGCTTCTCTCTATCTCTCTTTGCTATTGGTATAGGGTTTTACAGGAATTTCCTGCAGCTTTGACTTTTCAATAGATAAAGCCCTAATTCTGGAATGCTCCACTAGGGTTTTGTGTATTTAGTAAAAATATAATTTTTGCAATGTGAAGAATTAATACACTAACATATCCCTCTACCAAAAGTAGGGTTGTACACGAGTCAAGCTAGCTCGAAAAGCTCGCTCGACTCGGCTCGACTCAGCTCAGATTGACTCGGCTTGAAAGGCCAACTCAAGACAAGTCAAGCTTGTTTACTAAAGCTCGAGTTGAGTTCAAGCCAAGTTCGACCATGGTGTATTTCAACTCGACTCGACTCGAAGCTCGAGCTCGAGCTCGAATCAACTCGAGTAATATATTTAATAATATATATTATAAAACATTATATATATATATATATATATATATATATATATATATATATATATATAATATATATTTAAGTTTTTTTTATAAAAAAAAGTTAAAGCTTAAAATTTTACTAAAAAATCCTACCCGAGCCAACCCGTTCCCATTCCCTCTTTTTCTTTCCCTTACCCTACCGAGGTAAACTCGACTCGACTCGAACCACTAGCTCGACTCGAACTCGACTTGAAAGCTTTGGCAAACAAGCCAAGCTTCAATGTTGAGCTCGAGCTCGAATTCGAGTATAGCATGGACGAGTCAAGCCGAGCTTGGCCCACCTCGACTCGACTCGGCTCAATGTACAACCCTAACCAAAAGTACTTCTACTAAATAGGCAAAGTGCTTTTGTTTTGTTAGTGAAAGAAAAATCAAATATTAATTTATTTAGTCAAGTTCTCAAGTGGGTCACAAAAATTAGGGTCGTTATAATAAATATGAGAATATATGTATTGTCATACACTAACGATCATTCTGATATTACATATCCACGTAATAATATACTTTCATTACTTGTATGTTAACATAGACTTCATAAGAAAAAAATTTATGCCAAAAGTTTGATGCTAAAAACTAACCTGACGCAACACGTACTCCTTTATTTCCATACCAATCAAATCGAAAGAGATATTTTATAGAATAGTTATAAGACCATACATGGTTTATGGGATATAGCATTTAGTATGCTTATGTTTGTGAGTTGTGAGCCTCTCTCTCTAGAATACATGTGGGGATCATGAGCACTCGTAAGGAAGTCATAAAAGATGGATGTTACCAGACGACCTTTGGCTCTCAGGATGGTATTGCATAAATCGACTCATAACCATAAAAATATTCATTTTAGATACGAAGGCCATATAGAGTTTTTTTTTAATTCCATGCGTTTAAGTCATTTCTTTAAGAGGGTTTGTATGTTCATGCTTTCTTGAATGCTCTTCATACTCTTCATATTCAATCTCACATCAGGAGGACCTCTCCGTCTCTCTCTCTTGAGAAATACTTTCAATTATGTATCCATATTAATTGTTTGAAACTTTGCAATCAGAGATCGAAAGCAAACTTTTAATTATTATTATTTTTAAACAGGAAAACCCTCCCTAACTAAGAAACTATATTATTATAGACCGTATAGCCTTCACTGAAGAGTGTTAGGATCTACGGGTTGGTTGCCCAAGTATTTATTTGAGTAGATCAAGCAGTGGAAATTCTTACATACGACACATGGGGTTACTCATCTCATTCAATTGATATCAAGTTCTTTAATAATATCAACGGTAATCAACATACCTATCATGGGTGACAATTCAAGTTAGTAAATTACCACCCTCAAGTTTGATGGTGAAAACCATATAGCATGGTTCAAATCCATCAGTATATTAGTAAAGCCGGTAAGAAGTTAGGATATCTTGATGGAATGAATATAATCCTATTTATGCAGATTGGGAGGTAAATAATATTATGGTAATGGACCAATGACTTCACTTAATCAAGCTTAAAATTAGTGAGATGTTCATGTATTATGAGAGAGCTATAGGGACATAAAACTGTTGTGGGTTTGTGAAGAATGCTCACATGCGCGCACCTTCTTACATGAGCACCTGTGTGTAAAGGTGTACACAAGTCGAATCGAGTCAAGCTTGGCACAACCCGACTCGACTCAACTACTAGTTGACCCCAGCTCGAACTTGGCTCAGATCGGTCCTCGAGGCGGACTGGCCAGCTCGGCTCAGTTCGGTTAGCAGCTCGGGTCAATTCGAGCTAAGATTGAGTCGAGTTCACCTATGTAGCATTTTTACAAACACATGGCCTGTACCTTCAAATTCTCACTGTATGTAAAATAGCAGCAGTGGTTTTACAAGTATTTTATCAAACACCTTGTAGACAACATAAAAATCAAGAAAATATGGTATTTGTTTTATATACATACCTTCCTTGCCACCAGCCAACACTTCGTTGAGTCATTTCATCAACACTTCGTAAGAAACATCAATATCAAAGTAACCGAGTCACTGAATTGGTTCGATCCGAGTTCGATTCAAGTTGGGGTTCGATCCGAGTTAAGTTGAGCTGGGCAGGCTCGAACTCAGTTCGAAATTTTTTCGAGCTCAAAAAATCAGCTCGAATAGGCTCAAAGTCAATTTCGAACTGAGTCGAATCGAGCTTTTTCGAGTCGAGTCGAGCAAGCTAACCGAGCTAACTCGATTCGTGTATGACCCTACCTATGCGTACCTTTGCACACGTGTCATAGGTACAAAATCTAAACGGTCCACGTGATGCGGCACCCCTTGAAACTCAACGGGCCCAATTTTCAGGCTGATCCAAAAACTCTAGTGGGCTATTGCAAAAGAGAAATTCAAATCAAGGGAGGAAATTATTTTTTTTTTCCATGGCCCACTGGAGTTTTGTATCAGGCTGAAAGTTGGGTTCTTGAGGTTTCAAAGGGTGTCGCATCATGTGGACCGTTCAGATTCTGTGCCAATGACACGTGTGCAAAAGTGCACACAGGTGCGCTCACGTAAGAAGGTGTGCATGTGAGCATTCCTCTCCGTTTATGGCACCATTTTTACCATTATCAAACTAGCCATAATTGTCATTATGATCTTTCATTTTTTTCTGAGAAAAAAAAAAAAACAAACCTTGTTTTGGACCTATGAAGGGTCATTTTTCCTTATCGTCTGCCAGTAGTCTGTGGTCTGTGGGGCCCACCATGATGTATGTTTTATATCCAGGCTGCCCATCCATTTTTCAGATCATTTTAGCGATTGATGCTTAAAAAAATGTAGCAGATCAAAATCTCAGGTGGACCACACCACAGGAAAACAGTAGTGATTGAATGTCTACCATTAAAAACCTCCTAGGGCCCACTATAATATTTATTTGACATCTATCCGGTTAATTAGGTCATGCAGACCCGCATGAAGGGAAAAATATATATATATCAGCTTGATCCAAAACTTTATTGACCCCCCACGAAGTTTTTAATGGTGGGCTTTCAATCAACACTGTTTCCTGTGATGTGGTCCACCTGGAAATTTAGATCTTCCTCATTTTTGGTCTCATAGCATAAAATGATAGGGGAAAATGGATGAACGGCGTGGATGAAACGCATAAATCATGGTGGGACCCACAAACACCGACCAGTGTACACTGGCTACTAGCAGCGTCGCTAGCCAATCCGCATCCCACTCTCTTCAAGTGGGGCCCACTTGGATAGAATGACCATTCTACCCCTCCCACTCTCTCTTCAAGTGGGGCCCACTTGGATAGAATGACCATTCTATCCCCCCACTCTCTCTTCAAATGGGCCCACTTGGATAGAATGACCATTCTACCCCTCCACTCCTCTACTCAAGACCAATGAAAACTACAACTTTATAACTTTCCAAAAGAAATCAAGAACTCTACATTTCCCATTCATGATTTTTGAAGCTCCAACCGAAAGCAAGAAAATAGAGACATGGAATCACTCATCGGCGACCATATTCTTCTTAATTCTGATCAGATTAGTCGCCGCGAGCTTCGATTCAGGTGAATTCATCCCACCAACCATCTGAATTTCGTCGAAAATCTTATTTTTATCGCTCTCGAATTAAAATTCTACTTCTTGAAAGTTCTGAATTCCACAGAATCTGTTTTCCATGGATCGATTCGCCGGCGAATTCTTCAGGCGAAGAAAAGTAAGCTTATTACTGAAAATCTTCTACATAAGCTTTTCTTCATTACACAATTTCTATCTCTACTTCACTTGTAGGAAGAGAGTGCAACAGATGGGCTGTGGGCCCACTGAGATGTTTGTGTGGCATCCACTCCGTTCATCAGTTGCGACGCATCATGTTAGTGCATGAGCTAAATGATCAAGCTGATCCAAGACTCAGTTCAAACAGTGGGGCCCATCATGTTCTTTGTATTCCACCAACTTGTTCATCAAGTGGGCCCCACAAGGATGAAGAGACATCTTGACCATCAGCCTGATATAAAACTTGGGTGGGCCACAACGTGTGGATTTAGAGGTTATAGGAGTGTTTTTTAATTGTTCACATGGTGTGGTTGAATTGAGATTCGGATCAGTCTGATTTTATTTTATTTTTCTATGTACGGTGACGATTAGGTAGATCGACTTATGAACAGAATGGATGTTACACTTAGACAAGGTGGGCCCCACTGAGCTTGGGTGTTGCCTTTAGTCTACACAAACTGGATCGAGTTCAACGCTGTGGATCAATTGAAAATAGGGGCAGACTCAAAAACAACGAGTGGGTCTGAGTGGCCGAGTCGAAAAAACCATAGGTGAGACCCTAAGCTTGACTATGCCGAGTCCACATTGTTCTTGTGGTATAGTCCACTAGAGGGAAAGACCCACTTCCCCATTTTCCCAATAATAACATATCATGTGATCAACAATCCAGGCCTTTGATTCGTAGGCCCGCTGCCGCGGATGGCCTACATGGCAAGAATCCTGCTGATTGAAAGATCTTCATCATCTATGAATTTGCTGGAATCTAGAACATTTTGTGGAGAGAGAATCTCTGATCACTGGGCCATCTCAAGGAGCAGCTTGAATCACTATCTTTGTATTGTTGTGCTAATGCTCTAATGGTCAGTATGAGAGAATAGCTACGGATTTTAAATCAATCCATACCATATAAAGCTCAAGCAGCTTTTGGAAATTTTTGCCCCCCTAATTAGTTTCACCTACCTGAAAACTTAAATATTCAGAAGACATTTTAAATGAGTTAAGGATATTCTGAAAACTAACTTATGTGATTGTTATCCACATCACAGTTCATATTTCACCCACAAAAAGTCTATAACAACATGTTTTACGGACATTTTTTCAATTCTTTAATACTAACTTAAATTTCTCTTTTCGTGTGGTGTGGCCCATACAAAGAACGGTAGTAGAGAGACCTTGCAGCAAAGTCTCTGTTGGGCCACTATTGTGGCTGTGTGAAGTTTATACTGTACATTTGTTGAGCCACTCATGTTAAGATGCAGACCCAAAATGACACATGCCAATAACTCTAGTCCACGACATGTATAAAAACATAGAAGCAATGTTCTCTACATGTATCCTACACCTTTACTACAATTTCTCGTTCTCTCTGCATGTATCATACACCTTTCATTGTTCTCTCTGCATATATATATATATACCCTACACCTCTACTACAATTTCTACCTTATTTCCCATTTCTCCTACTCTCCCTCTCTATATCAAGCCATCTATATCAAGCCATTCCACTTCCCCTAGTAAACATTAAGATGATCTATTATAACACATTGTGATTTAGAATTCTACTCTTAATGGAGTTTCCAATAGTCGCCCCCATTTTGGTGTTTGTGTGGGAAAGAAAGAGATCTTTCAAGTGCAAATGGTATCATTTCTTGATTTTATTATTGTTATTTGTTATTTGTTGTTTTTTTTTTTTTTTTTTTGAAAATCCTACGAGTAGAAATCCCAAAAATCCATCAACTACCTTTCGCATGCTAATCAATTGCAATTGCAATTACAGGCGGGCCAAATGTGACAAGAATCAAATCCTTACATAGCACGAGAAATAGCTAATCAAATCCCTTAGGACTCTGGGAAATCTTCTGCTGAATCTTCTCCAATGAATGATCGATCCATATCTGGGATATCTAAAATCATTTCTTACAGTCTATTCACTGGGCACCTTTCTCAGGTCATCCAATCGTAGTAATTCCTGATTCGGACAATACGCTATCCTATCAAATATGGACCCTATTTGGTCTGTGTTTGGATTGGTGGAAATTAAATAGATGCGAGGAAGGAAAAAAACATCAAATCTACGGAAACCCCCGTTAAGCAATAAATGGTTTCCTGTTATTTTCAAGTCTAGAGATAGAAAGGAAATGGCCCTTTCCTGGGGATCTCCGACAAAAAAGAAATCGGTTTTCTCAGTCCATCTTTCACAAACGAGGGAAAATGTCACATACAAGGATATCGATTCTCTCCTCAGTTTTATATTTCCACAAATCCAAACAAGAAGGCACAACATTACAGATACAAACTAGGGGTATGCTTATGGGTACCGGTACAACCGTAAGCTTATGACTGTACTGGCCATCGTATTAAGGGCATCCAACCCCAAGGTGTCAAAACTCAGCCTGATGCCATACTCAAGTGTGCAACAGAGAGGGGACACCCCCCCTTGATTTACACGGCCAACCTAATTTTGAAACAGCCTTAGTTCCAGACCTTCCAGACCACATGAAGGGTCTGAATGGACAGGATTTCTTATATTCAAAACAGTCGGCCTTCCATGCAAATCAAAGGCGGACATTCCCTCCCAATTCGTTGCGTTTTGTCGCCGCCTGATTCAGGGATCAGCCTGATTTTAGGGTCCCCGAGAGTAACATATTCTGATGCATATGACGGACAGTTTGGAATTTATGCACACATCATGTGGGCCCCCACATCTACCCACTACCACCATAGGTTATGGTGGCGGTGGTACCAGTGGAGCACACCCCTAGAAACCATACCTCCATCGATCAAAACAGAATGCAAGTCCCGTGACATGTTCATGCAATCTAAAGGGTGAATGATCGAATGTTTGTATATACAACATCCCATAATATGAGAGTACATGCTAAAGAAGAATTCTATCACAGAGAATGAGACCACCTGAAACTATTCTTTGCCTTTGCCTCAACTTCTCAAAGAGGAGATCCTCCGATTTCCGAAGGTCCAAATACTCATCCATGTCAAATGAGGATCCTCTCTGCTTGCTCGGAGCATATGAGATTGGATAGCCTCCGGACTCCACAAATCTGCTACTTGTCTTGCCTCTAGATGCTGTGGAAGAACTGTCATTGCTATCTGGGCTCCAACTTGCACGGCTGCTGGCGGCACAGTTACTGTAAGAAGCATTTGCTTCCTGAAATCAAATCAAACCATAAAAATAGTAAGATGGCTAGATATAGACTGGAAAAGGACAGATATGATACTGCATGATTTACTTTTAGGGAAAAGATTGTGTGCTCTCATTGTGCACTGAGAGTCAATGCGCACTTATCTCCCGCACACAGGTGGGTAGGAATCTTAATATGCATTTCAAAATGGACTTTTGAAATTTCAAATCTTGAAATACTAAGATAATTAACACCAGCTTCCACTGCAGAGCATGGTATTAAAAAATGGCTACATTATGGCTGTAGCAGCTATTTTGTAGAGGAAATTATCGCCTCCATTACACAATACGAGGGTGAATCAGTACATTATGAAAAAAATGAGCTGGCACCATTAAGTGTCATAAAGGGCATATTGTGGAAGTTTTTATTTTCAATTTTTTCTTGTTTTTCCACTTCTTTATTCCTTTCAACCATGACGGATGCTTAGAAACTAATTTTAAACTAGATCTAGGCTTATTTTGAGGATCAAAACAAAATTTGTTCATTTTCCTTCTTTTTTTTGTATTTATATGTAGCAGGCCCTAAGCCACCAAATCATGCTTGATTTATGTTCTATTGGGGCCAACTTGGTCAGTTTTCAGCTTCTTCTTTTTTTTCTTTTTGAGAGGCAACAAAGAATTTTTTTTATATATAAATAAAAAAAATTAAATTAAAATTTAAAATAAATAAATAAATAAATAACACCCCGCG
The DNA here is from genome assembly GCA_021015155.1 of Magnolia officinalis. NCBI lineage: Eukaryota > Viridiplantae > Streptophyta > Magnoliopsida > Magnoliales > Magnoliaceae > Magnolia > Magnolia officinalis. The sequence continues at coordinate 498,000 of JAJHSJ010000015.1, forward strand.
AAAGTGGGAAAAGAATACAAGCTCGGGAACAAAATTGCGAAAGAAACAGTGAAAACAGCCTATCGGCCAAACCAGCCTAAGCATACACAACCCAACCCAACACCAGCCCTTTGATTGACCTGATGACCTCATCCACCCCCCCACTCTCGTTGCGGAAGCATCTCCCATTCCTAGCCCCCCAAATCACCAAAAGATGGCCATGAGAATCAGCCTCCAAACAGCTTTGCCAGCCTTCGGCCAAACCAGCCTAAGCATACACAACCCAACCCAACACCAGCCCTTTGATTGACCTGATGACCTCATCCACCCCCCCACTCTCGTTGCGGAAGCATCTCCCATTCCTAGCCCCCAAATCACCAAAAGACGGCCATGAGAATCAGCCTCCAAACAGCTTTGCCAGCCTTCCCACTACCTCCCCCGTGCCAAGACCACAAGAGGTCTTCAACAGACTTTGGCATCACCCAGTCCGTTTGAAGCATCGGCTTTCAGCATATCAAGCTAACAATGCCCAAATGACAACATTCTTACCAAAGAATGGCACATTACAGCATCAAATAGGTGTCCAAAACCTTAAAGAAATACATATTAGGGACACCCTGATCCATAGCTCAAGTGGTAGACTGAGTGAAAGATACCTCATTTCAACACTGAGGTCATGGTATCAATTCCCTAGTGGGGGTGGCTAACAGTTAAGTGTGAACTGACTGTGGGGTGTACTAACAAGCTAACAAAAAAGAAAAAAATATATATATATACATATTAGGGATCATCACATTTTTTAGAATGTTACAATAACTTTTGAGATCCCATCATATGATCGTGGCATATCCAAGAAGATCTCAGATCATTCAAACACAAGCACAATTTTATTCTTAGTAAGATTTCTCTGACAGCAGAAAGCAATTGTTAAACTCAAAATAACACATGAAAGTGACGAAGATAAGGCATTCAAAAATGGAATATTTTCAAGGACATGATTCTATCATAGAAACCAAGTGCACTTATGAACAGGAAGTTAAACCAAATGTGGGATTCAAATTGAATTGTGGGATTTGAGTTGTGAAATGAGATGTTCAATACTGTCGCAAACAGCTATAAAATCTGAGGAGATTAAAACCATGGTATTATGAAAAGAGAACATCAATAAAACATCAACCATAGCAGATGTCTTGACATTGTTGGTTTGTGAGAAAGAACACAGTCATGTAAGGTTGCGTTAGGGGCAGAGTTCGAGGACCTGTTTCACAGACAATATGGGATTTGAAGAAAAAATGGACTCATTCATGGCTATTACAGGCTATAGCAAATATATGGGAAGAAAATAATCAAGATGTATGAACGATTATTTTTATCATGAGTGACTTAATTTTACTAAAGAACAGAAGATATAAATGGGCCTCGGAAAAGATGCCAGCAATCCCCCATACAAGGAAAGTCTCACCCTCCCTAGTAAAGGGTTCTGGTAACTTCATCACCATCCCTAGGAATATGTCTAAATCAAATGCTTATGCTATTAGTGAGGTCATGATTTACATTGAAAAAGAGGGGGAACTTCAAATGCTCAGAGAAATCATTGGATGCCGCATGGTGAAACAAGCTGGAAGTTTGAGTGAAGCGGGAGCACACGGTGAAGCAAGCTGGTGGTTCAAGGCTGAAAAGTTTCTTGCCAAGCCCTCATAAGAGTCTTTAGTAAGAGCCGCTCTTGTAAGAGCCTTTAGCCTAATATACAAAATATGGTAGCCTCCTAGACAATTGAAAATGAGGGGACTAGAAAATAAACCCCCCCTGAGCTAAATCAACCATGAATTTTAGGCCTTCCCTGCCCAGTTAGGTGTTCCCCCATCTAGCCATCATATGTAAAACATGGAAAATGACCAAACTCCCCTAGAGAATATGAAAAGGGACCAAAAAGCCCTAGCACTAACTTCCATCCCTGACCAAGCCCCCTACTTTGGAGAACCATCTTTAAACACTGCCTAGCATCTGTCAATGTCCTTTTCCTGTAGCTTTAAATTCTTTTTTTTTTCAATTATCCATTGATTATTTAAAAGGGCTGAAAAGAAGCCCCACATGTGCATTTGCGATGGAGAAGGGGCCTTGCCATACATGCACCAAAATGGTGCAGTTGTGAGAGATCTGGGACATTCATCATGCAGAGCCTAACATAAATGTGCTGTTGCTGAAAATTGATTCTGGTCCACTCATCAAGTGGGTCACAATTGCATATGGATTGTGGTTCAGTGACCACTTTTATGTAACCATCCAACTTCCTCACACACCACCTGATTTACCAGCTGGGTTACAGGGGCAGGGTATGTTTACGGTGGTCCTCACCTGATGAATGGCACAGTTCTCTGATGTGTGCCAACTGCCAAGTTGGCAAATGGAAGTCCCATCAGGGCTCCAATGCAATAGCCAATAACTACACTGGCAATAAGGTTAATAGAGATTCTGTTTACTTTATCAGACTGTCCCCTTGAACAACGTTCATTTTCCCGATCAAAACGAAATGGATCCACCCAAATTTCAATTTTTCCACTCTCAAGTTTCTTCTCAAAAGTCTTCTCTATAGGAATCTGAAAGTCATGGTTAGGGGTGTACACAAACTGGGCTAGCCCGGTTAGCTCGCTCGACCCGGCCCGAAAAAGCTCGACTCGGCCCGACCCGGAACTGAGTTCGGGTCAGGACAGGCCAATTTTCTAGGCCCGAAACTGAGTTCAAGCCGAGTTCGGATACCTCCCAGTTCGGCCCGACTCGGTCCGAAACCCGACTCGCCCCGGCCCAACCCGACCCGGCCCGACTCGGTCCGAAACGGTTCATGATATATATATATATATATATATATATATATATATATATATATATATATATATATATATATAGTTCTTGTAATTTGAAAAGTTTAAAGCCATATATGTAATTTCTAAGTAACTTCTAACTGCTCATGTCTCATCCATCACTCTGCAAGAGTATCAAATCATTTCTTCATGAAGATTGTGAAGATGATTTGCAACATGGCAAAATGTCATGTGTACAAGATATGGGTCAGTCATCAGGTGGGCTAGCTCTGGTTCCCACTTATCAGTTGGCCCACATTTCTACCAGAAGAATCAATGGTTGGAAAAGCAATAATGACTGATGGTGAGTCTATCATCCTTTTTTTGGGCCATTGGATGTTCAAAGTGGGACCCAATAAGGACTGGCTTAGATGTGAAACACAAGTGCCACATTTCTTGTCTTAATATGGATTAGAAAAATGAAATCTTAGTTCCATCCGGTTGGATATACTAATTAGATCTTCTGATTCGAAAATCAGGCCGGTAAACACCTTAGGTTGGCCACAGGTATAAAACAAATAAACGGCTAAAACAAATTCTCTAGTCACCCATTTGTTTTAGGCAGTATGGTCACCGGGAGGAATTAAACGTTCCAGGCCAGAAGATTTTTTGTGGAGTTTATAGTTCAACTATCTAAACCGTTGATCGAGGGCCTTGTAAATTAATGGGACACGGATTACCTGCCAAAGCCCTTCCCATGAACTTGCTGTAAGGTTCGAAACTGGCCCGAACTCAGGTTCGAAACTGGCTCGAACTCGAAAGTTCGAAACTGGCCCGAACTCGGCCCGAACTCGCCCGGGCCCGGTTCGGGCTAGAGATGTTGGCCCGGTGACCAGGCCCGGTCGGGTTCGGACCTGGTGTGGCTGTTAAACGGGCCTGGATGAGCTGAGGCCAGTTCGACTCGGCCCGACCCGTGTACACCCCTAGTCATGGTGATGCAAGACAATTAATCACTTGCTCTAAAAGCTCGAACTGGTAGAGCATAGCAAATCAATCCCTTTATCTCATAGCCCAGGCCCCACATCTCATGGATTAGGACCTCAGCCGAACCCCCCTCGTGGGCCCCAAATCACATGGGTAACGCCTCACACGGGTGGGGCCCGCCCCTCACAAGCCACCCGCCTCACACAGGCCATCCACCCCGAGTATGTCCCTGCATCCCACAGGCTACCCCGCTCGAGCCCAGTGTAAAAATGCCCCCGCATTAATCACCCCCGGTGAGGATTCTCAAACACGAGACCTCCCGCTCTGATACCACTTTGATGCAGGACAATTAACCACTTGCTCTAAAAGCTCGAACTGTTAGAGCATGGCGAATCAATCCCTTTATCTCATAGCTCAGGCCCCACATTTCATGGGTTAGGACCTCGGCCGAACCCCCCTCGTGGGCCCCAAATCACATGGGTACCACCTCTCACGAGGCACCCGCCTCACACGAGTGGGGCCCGCCTCTCACGAGGCACTCGCCTCACACAGGCTGCCCACCCTGAGTGTGTCCCCGCATCCCACAGGCTACCCCACTCGAGCCCAGTGTGAAAATGCCCCTGCATTACCTGGTATGATTTTCATGGCTATTTTCATGGCTAATCTGGATTTTTTGGCCGAAATATCTTTAGTTGATAATCTGAACATTCCATTATCAAGGAATGATTCCCGAAACTATTGAATCGAAGCTCCATCTCTGGATAAGAGAAAGAAGATCATTTGCTAGCAGAATCCAACAAGAGATTCTTTGTGGAATATTGGTGGGGAAGATTCGCCAAGTGGGAAACAGAGATCTCCTTGGCTGCTATCCGCATACCCTGAGTCATTAGCAGGCAAGGAAATCAAGGTATTCAAAAACAATTAAATATTGGCCATAATGGTTAAGGTGGGAACCATTATGCATTACAGGGCCGTAACTGCCGTTATGAGGGGAAAAAAAAAAGGCCTGTAATGACCCCATAGCTGGGTGTTACGGGGCCGATACATTTTTATTTTTATTTTTATTTTCGAAAAAAAAAAGGGCCGTAACAGCCTTTGGCCCATTACAGATAATAATGGTAATGGCAGTGGCCATTACAGCTACCATTTCCATTATCGAATACCTTGAAGGAGATGCTAGGAAGAGATGGACATTGGTTAATGTAAGGGGACTACCAATGGAATGTAGTTTTCACCTAGGTGATCACGTGTGTAACCTTCACACTCCAAAATTAGTGGTGCATGTGTCCACGCATATCGATATAGATACACATCCCTATAAATATGATATATGACAGCAAAAACTTAACTATTTCTAAAATCATTATAACATACAATTTGCTCAACGACATATTGATGTATGCATAGCGAGTTGATATTATATATGCTATATATGATAGATGATTTGAGATCACCAAATGGCATTTGGAGGATAAGATGAAAAGACAAATAATCCTCACAAAATAAAAGTAGCCATTTATGATGATCAATAAGCTTTGTTAGATCAAGATTACAGGATTGGAAGTTCCCTAGACTTATGACACATCTTTTTTCATTGATTTGCCCATTGATATTTTAAAGCACTCAAAACTTTTAGTTTTGCAAGAGCCTCAAGCTTCATTCTTTCTCCTTTTGGAGCTAGTATTAACTTCTAACCTCTCAGCTTGACCACTCTTCTTACCGCATCAAAACGCAAATGCACCAGCTTTGAAGGATTCACTAATGAGGATATGCACACATCTACAAATGTTTTCCCCCTTTCTTTTCTTTTGAATGTGTTAGTCTACATATCTAACTTCCACATCATAGAAAAGAACATGCCCACATCTACTTTCTAGTTTCTAGCCGGTTGAATAGATATCATAGATATAGGTTATTTTCTAACATCTGCATGCTTGCATAGGTCTATAATTCCAACTAGGCACTCTTTCCGTGAGTTGAAGTCGTCCATAAAATAAACACAACAATAAGATACTTATCCAAGCAATGTTCCATTTCATGGTAGGAAAAAGAATTTTATATATATATATATATATATATATATATAGTAAAATGTCAAAAAGAAAAAAATATTACCTGAGCTGTATCGAATGATTTATTCTCCAATGCAACAGATACCTTCATCTGATTCTTGCATGGTAGCGGAGAGATGTCATTACTAGTTTCCCACTGCAACCATGGCAGAATAACTCCATCCATTCCAACAGGAAGCGAAGAAGCTCTTGCTGGAGTTTCACCAGTTTCAGCTTTTGTACAACTCGTTACAGGATCTTTTGACTTTATGCTTCCTCCTAATGTTGAACTTGTGTCACTCTTTTCCCCATCAAATGATGAAAAATCTGTATCTTCAACATTGGAAATGAAATCCTCAAAATACTTCTCTGCCTCTTCTGTCAAACGCTTGGACATCCTCGTTTTATCATTGCTCCTCTGTCAAAATTATCAATTAGTTAAATTGTGAAAGTTTGACATCAGAAAGACTTCCATTCTAAACAAAAGCCCATTTCCAGAGATCGATACGAGTATTGGGAGTTTGGGACATAACATAAGTTCATAATTTTCATCTTCTCCAATGTTATACATATAATCTTAGTTTCATATTTCTATGAATTTGAGTGAACCATTCTCTATTATATTCTTTTACATGGTTTCAACATTTCTCTATGAAGCTTATGTACCTTTTTTAAACTAGCATTGACATATTAATATACCTTTTAACACCATAATTTGATTGCATGGTCTTGTCAACATGTCAGAATTCTAGTGATAGTGGTCTGACACCTTATGTCCATGTTTGATGCTGAGATTGTTTCCATGTCTATGGCACACAAGAAGATACATAAGAGGCACTTTTACCTTTCTAGCCCGTACTGGTTTCTCTGGTGCAGCACTTTGCTTTGGTGGGTCCGGAAGCAATTCTCTAACAATCTTAGTAAACTCACGACCGCGTTGCTCCTCAACTGCTAACTCTGCTAATAGGTCCTGTGTACGCTTCTCTGACTGCAACATTTATAGACATTTACATGCCTTGTCATTGGAGCAATGAGGGCATAATTTAAATTTGGAAAAAAAAAAAAAAAAATTACATGACAAATAATTGCTGATTTCGATAATCCCAAGTAATTCTCAAATTGTGAAACATTGACAAATTGTGATACGAATATCATACAACACAATGTGTGTGGATAACAAAGGACTGATTGCAAATTCTCTAAACAATGTACAATCCTCTTCGAGGGTGAAAGAACATGGGAATAGGAATTTCCTCTTTTCTTTTGGATTTTATAAATCCAAGGTATTTTTTCCTTCTCTTTGTACATTTTGCTTGAACTGTCTTCACCTTTTCCCTTTTAAATTACTTTCTGGTTAATGAGAAAAAAGCTTTGCAAAGGTTTTAGCATGGCAATTATAGCCATTGATGAGTCCAAAACAAATACGCAGCATCGCAAATCTCACTGGCTATATTCTAACTATGCCAGTAAATGGTTCAATTAACAGGACAGAGACATGAAGACATAATACTTATCACTGCAAGAAGCAGATGTATAGAAATGGCAGTTTATCGACTGAACAGGTTTAGTGGATTGCAGACAAGTTCTGGTCAACTGAACCTTACACTAAGGGATTAAGGGGTGCACTCCAGTGGTACCGGTACCACTGTAAGCTCATGGTGGTACCAAGCAGATGAGAGGCCCAATGATGTGTTCACAAAATCCCACCCCGTCAATAAGATGTGAAGCCTCAGAAACAACCCGGGGCCCAAAAATCAGCCCAATCCAAAACTCAGATAGGCCGCAACACAAGGAACATATTGAGACAGAACGCCCACTGTTTATTAGCATGGAGGCCCGTTGTGTTGAGTATATATAATCGAGGCCATTCAGACCCTTCATCCAGTCCAGATAAATGATCAAGCCAAAATTCAGGGTGTTTTGCGGCTCATGTGGGCCCCTGTGAAATTCAAGGGTGGGCATTCCCTCCCCAAACATTCCCTTTGCTGTGGCCTAACTTAGTTTTAGATAGGACTGACTTTTGGGTATAATTTTTCCAAGGCGATGCATATAATAGAAGGGTCGGTTGGTGATGTGGACCCATATCTGCCTGGTACCGCCATAAGCTTATGGTGGTACCGGTACCACTGGAGCATGTCTCGGGCATTAATAGTATAAGCAATACAAACATAAACATCAGCTGCACAACTTTTAAAACACATGCAAGGAACAAGACATTATATCAGAACATCGTTAAGAAAGACGGCTTAAAATCAGTTGATAGTACCTGCACAAGTTTTGTAGTGTAATTCTTTCTGACATCAGCAAGAGCCTGAATAACATCTGAGCTCTTTGGCTGCAAGCAGTCACCATTGGCTAACATGGTAGGCTTGGTTTTCGCCATGACCTGTAGACATAACAGACAAATGTAAGCTGATAGAAAAAGGATGCAACATGCTTAGTCTAAAAGAAGACAGAAAACCAACTCAATGGACTTATAAATCAGAATTATTGATGGAAGAAGGTACATTGAATATATAATAGTTCATGCAAATGTTCTGAAAATCAGATTCAATTGTAAAATTGTAAGCGGTTATATGAACCGTATGCTCACAATTCTCACCACATATAACTATTTGTAACGTAACATTCAACTGCTTTCCGAGCGTATTTCCTTCAAAGAAGCTGGTCAGAGCATGTTATAATTCTATTTCATCTCCTTAATTTCATAATGCAAAACTTATTTTAAAACCATTAACAAACATGAACCTACATCTTTCCATTTTTCTAATGTATAATGTGTTTCACACTAATAAGGTTCAAGTTGAATATTGAACCATGTTCTATCGTTATTAGACCTGACTCGTGGAATTTGATTCACAAAGCTTTGCTAAAACCACACGTGTGTGCAATAAAGCTCATATACACGCGACACATGTGCCAGCATGTCATGATAGGTCCAAGATCTAATTCGTCCATCAGAACAGCACCAGTACCACTATATAAATGCCCTAGCCAAGAATAAGGTTGACCCACTGGTCAGGCGGGCCACAGTTTGCAAAACAAATGAACAGCTCTGAAAAGTTGGCAGAAGTTTTCTAACGCATCCACCTATTTCCAATATTGGGGCTCACATGCTGGTTGGTCAAGATTTTATTTTTGGGAAACCATGTACAAGGTCAGGCCAACCTGATGAATGGATTAAATCTCACACGTGTCATGCTGGCACATGTGTGGAGTGTACATGAGCTTTATTGCACACGCATCTGTGCTTAGCAGAGCTCTGATTAATAAACCATAAGATTTCAAACAGCTGAATCTTACTTGTTCAAGCTCCATCCTCATCTCATCAAGAGCATGCCAAACTTCTTTCCGCATTGCTTCATACACCCCCGTCCCCTCTCCATCCCCAGTAGGATGTTCAGTCTGCAAGTGCAACAAGACGAGAGGAAATCATAAATAGACAAGAGTCACATAGTCACTCATCTTAATTGTCCGACTCCAGTGAAGAAGCCAAACCTTTTTCTGTGCATAAACTGCCCTTATTGTCTTCTCTAACCCATATCTATTATGTCCATCCTGTGCTTCATCATCAGTCAGTGCAGAGGAGTAGCTCTGGAAAGGCCCAAACAAGTCCTGATGAGATAACTCAAGGATAAACTCTTATAAAGCCAGACTAGCAAGCATGAAGCAAGAAACAAGACAATAAGAGAACAGCAAATAAAGCACAATTGCTTGAATAGAAACACTGTTTGGCCCTTTTTCCCTATTCCCTTTTCCTCTACAAAATAATCTTAACCTCGTATTAGAGAGAAAAAGAAGCAATTTCCTGTAACTATTGGCAACGAAAATGCTTACAGAGTATCCATCATGCGTGCGCAATAAATCCTTTTGACTCATAGACCTTCTCAATGGACGCTGATTGCTGGAAACAGTTGGCTTATGCAAGGAGTGCTTCTCGAAGTTCCCATTTCCGGAACTCTTTGATTTAGAAAGATTGCTGGAGCTATGTGAATGGTCCATGTCACTCTGTACTCAGAAACATTAGAAAGAATCAATCTTCTATTTTATATGAAAATGGCCAATGCTTGAAACATGTTGATACTTATATTGTGGCCCATAAAGAAAAGTACAGCTTGTCACTGATCTGAACGATACACAAAAAACCAACGTTTCTAAAAATTGTTTCTTCTTTTGATATTGTATCATACATATTTCTTTCTTTTGGAATTAACCAAACTACAGTTCAACGCAAAACATTGCAGATACAATTCCATCATCTAAATACTAAGGGTGTGTTTGGACTACTGTAATGCACAGTGATGTGGTGCATTGTTGCAATGATTACAAATTACAATGCCTTTCTCTTGGTATTGAGGTAATTTGACCAAGAATTCATGTGTTTGGATAGGCATGGTAATAGTGCAATGATTACAAATTACAATACATGTCTCTTGGTCAACATGGTATTTCATCAAGAAAAATACACTTAAACCCATGTTTGGATAGGAGATTTCTACTCCAATGTATTGCATATTTGTAATGATTATAAATTCCAATTCCCATCTAGTATTACATATGCATTTGACCACCGAATTATGTGCCAAGTTTCTAGTTTAAACAAACACTATAAAAATGTAATGATGGCTATAATGCACCACATCACCACCAATTACAGTAATCCAAACACACCCTAAGGGCTTTTACCGAAGCATTTGACACGAAGAATCCAAACTAACTAAAGTAGACATCACTTTAGACTCTTGAAACTGCTTCTTCGTTAAGGAACAAAAGGAACCAAGTTCTCATTGACATTAAACCACAAAAGCTCTTTCATTATGATGTCTTCCGCCATCAATGAAAAAGCAAGCACAACTACCACAAAGCATTCAAAGGAGGATTTCTCACACTTACCAAGAGATTACTCTGGTTGCAAATCAACTTGTTGATCCAGGTGTTACAAAAGTGGAAGGGTAAAGAGGTTTAATCCCTAGCCTAGAAGACTTCTTGACAGCCGACAAGGAAATATGAGCCATTTTAAACAATCACTAGTTACAGATGGATGGTGACTGTAAACACAAGACGCATCTATGGCAATCAGGACAGTAGAGCAGGGGGTCCACGCTGCAGAAAGGCCAAAGCTGGAATTTGTAGCTATTGCACAATACTAGCTATCCAATCAGTGCAATTTTCTCCCATTAACCGCGGACAGTTTCTCCTTTTGTTCAACTTTTTCCAAATGCAGGCCACCTATGAAACAACAAAGATAGTCTTATCACCTCACTTTGGGGCTTGTGACCCATCCACATTGCAGCCCACAATATCAACAGTCCCAATCACCGTAGAGTAAAATGTGTCAAGTCAAGGCACTAGGGAGCACGTCTTCATTGCTGGCCATGCTTGCAAGTGTTGGAATCTTTTCAGTTTTGTATCTCAATTGCCTTCTCATAGCAAACCATATTCCATTGCATATTTTGATGATCCACCCAATTGAATAAAAAGTTAGTTTCTCACTTGCTGAACCAAAAAAAAATAAAATAAAGCACCCAATTCATAGTTAGCCCTATTGATATTACAGTACAGTTCAGCTTTTCACTTTGTACAAGTGGGGCCCACACTTCATGGATCCAAACCGTTGATATGACAGGTCACATTGCTGATGGCCCATGCACCAAAAGCCCCCATAATGAAAATCTCTGTATCATATTTGACACTTTACTCAGTTGAACAAATACCATTGCTGTATTTTATCCTAACCGTCTATTCGTCAGAAGCCTAACAAAGGGATATGGTTCTTCCAATCATGGGGATTTTCAGCACATGGGCTATCCCAAGTGGGCCTGATAAGACCAACTGTTTGGATCACAGAACCATGGGCCCCACCTGCTCAAACCAAACACTACTGTAGCAATAACATTCCGGGACGAGCATTGTGAAATTAATAACTCATAAACGAGAATCTTTATATATCCTTTCCAAAAACTGAACTTAATCATCCAAAATTCAAAGCTTCTTTGAATTCTAATTACCAAGTAATTGACATTCAACAGAGAATTCAAAACTCAGAAAGTGGTATTTTTTTAAGAAATAAACAAATGTTACCTCCGAATCGCTGCACTGATACCGCGCGACCGAGACAGACCGTCTCCTCCTTGAGCTATTATCGTAAACGCCATTACTCCTCGAGCAATTATCATAAACACCATTACTCAGAGAATTATTACCTAAACTGCCCTTCCCATGGCTCCTCGAGACCGCCCTACTTGCTGAATTATTCCCCAAACTGCCCTTCCCATGGCTCCTCGATACCGACCTGCCCCGCCTCTGGCTCGCATCGGCGGACCCCACCGCGGTCTTAGCACCAATCGCAGAAGCCCGTCGATCCAACCGCCCCCTCGCGCTCTCCCTCTCCACTCTTCCGCCATCATCCCTCGACGGAAAGAACTCGTTGGCGAGATCATCAAGGCTTATTTCAGGAAAGCCCGATCCTCTAACTGTATTTACGAACCTGCCATTGGGGAGGAGCTCGTCGGGGTCGGATGGAGGGAACCGGCCGGAGAACTGGCTCAGGCTCCTGGACCGGCGGTGGGACCCTGTCCGGTTCGAAGAACCGGTGTCTTCTGCTCCGGTCGAGCCGATCGTAGTGCGCTTCGTCGTGGATTTGAAAGACGAAGTCGCCATTTTCGAAGGAGGGAGGGAGGGAGATATTAGGGCTAGAAATTTTCGAAATCTGACATTTTTAGGTTTTTGTGAGAAAGAAAGAGGAAAAACGGATTTTGGAGTCTGCAAGAATGGCGGAGAAATCTAGCATTTTGGATTTTTAATTTTTCGAAGAAGCGAGCTGGCCATTAACATAAGAGGCTTCGTTTTTAGTAAAATTACGAAGATGCCACCGGCGTTGCTACGTTAGGTAGGACTCCACGGGACGTGGATTGGGTACTAGCCCTGATCATCCCTAGCTGGTAACGGACAGGGGATCTGAGGGTCCACCTTGATATATCTATTTCATCCACACCGTCCATTTACTTTTATATATAATTTTAGGTAATAATATATAAAATTAGGATAATATAAATCTCAAGGGTACCACACTGTAGGAAGCATCAGTGATAATGAAATCCACCGTTGAAACATTTCTAGGACCCATCTTGATGGTTATTTTCCATCCAACCTATTCATAAGGTCACATAGACCTGGATGAAGGGAAAATAAAATATCAGTTTCGTCCAAAAATTCTGTTACCACCAAAATGTTTTCAACGGTAGATTTTAATCCAAAATGCGTGATCCACTTGTTTCTTGTATCTGTCTAGTTTTTGGGATTTTATAATAAAATGATATGGAAAAATGGATGGACGGTGTGGATAAAATACATACATCATGGTGGCCCTCAGAGACCCTGTCCGTTCCTAGCTTGGGACGGGTGGGGGTATTACCCAATCCGTGTACGGCCGGGAAAAGCCTGGAAAAGGACGTTGAGATATATTTAAGATATGGCCTTAAGTTCAACCGTTTAGACCATAATTTTCTGTCCACAAGAAATTAAATTCCAATATCTATTGTTATTAAAACAATCCAAACCGTCCAATAGGTTGAATTTATCACAATAATAATATTTTGAGAAAATTAGATACTTTTACTAACTTAGTAGGCAAAATTTTGTGTGTTTCTAATTTTCAGTGGATAATTATTTTTTTCTGCGGTGTAGAATATCTGATTAGTAGATGGTACTGAATTTTTAATAATGAATTACAATGCTAGAATAAAGATATTTAAACGGTTGGATTTTTTAAAAAGTTAATATATTTTAATTTACTGTGCGTGGACTATATATTGTTGTCCAACTAGTTGGACTGAAAACACTTTGGAAGTTATTTGATGCTCCGAGTGCGCATGACGCTCGATACTCGGTAACTTAGAAATGGTAAACGAGTTGAAATAAGACTATTGGATAGTTTTCATTCAACCGTCTAATGAATGTCCACCAGCAGAGCTGATAGGGACTGGTGTTGCATTTGAATTAAGCGCCTGTTTATTACCACCGCCCTCTGCCAGAGTATCAAAAATTTTCTCAGGAGAAAAAGATATGTTGCTCTAAGAGCACCAGATAATTTATAGTGCTATTAGTTGTATTGGGACATTTAGATGGTCCTATCTATCAATATTAACCGTTCATTTGGTGGAGAATAGATTTCATGGGAGTGTCTTTAAATAAATCACCAACAGGATAATTTTAAGTATCCATCAAAGGACAATGGAATCGGACGGTCAAAATAAAAAAAGAAGATCCCACCAGTAATTTGAACCTTCTATTTATTGGGGTATGTCGTGGATGCCTTATGTTTCCAAGGAATTACATCTAAGCGGACCATCCTAATTTCAAACCGAACCTTCCATGGCTTTGAAAATGAATGGATATAAATAAAGCTAACTTAAAGGTGCACAGGATTATCCTAACCGTATAAAATCTTCTTGGTGGCCCATCAACTGTTTTCTCATCTGGTGAACGGCTTGGATCGACCCAATGAAGTGCCCAACTGTTCAAACGTAATCAGTACCATTATAACTTATACGCCCGAAGGGCACTGGATCATTTCGGCATTTAAAGTTTCAAAATCGATCTGTGGGGCTGGAATCCATGAGAGTTTGGAACTGATCGGATGCAGGTAAGGTACCACAACTTGTGGTACAGGCCATCTTTTCAGATAACATGATACTTATAAATAAAATCAGTGCCGTGTAAACAGTAATCCCATAATTAAAGTGATATAAAACAAACGTTTTGGCTACATAAAATCATCAGATGATCAACACCGTAAGAAACAACGGACAGACGATTATCTCACTCAACCAAAAATTGTGGCCCACCAAGATTGATTATAAGTCTTATTTTATATATATATTATATTTAATGTGTGACCTACTGTATTAACGGTATTGATTTCTTATGAAAATATCAATTTATCAGACAAGTAGTACCATAGCACAACTTATGGTGCAGTTGCCTGTATGGTTCAGTTCTCCGTTAGTTTTGCAATGACTCGCGGTGTGGTTGGTGTTTGTCCGTGTCGACATTATCAAATGATGGCAGCTCGTACCTTATGCATTTGGCTCGTAAAATTCAATCCAGACCGTCCAAATAGTGAGATACATAGTCGATGGAGCATGCATTGAAAGTTAAATTAATTGGATGATGTCTAACCATTCATCTGCTGACATCAGACGGGCAGTTAAAATGAAATTGTCAATGCTTCAAATTCAACGGGTGAAAACACGCGTAAGTCAATCCAGGCCGTCCAAATTGCGGGCCAATAGTGGATGAAGCATAGTCCAAAATTGAAAAAGACCAACGGTGCAGATTTAACAGGTAGCACCAAAAGAGTCCGTTGGATGAGATTTTCTGGCTCTGCAGTAACAAAGATCTGCACACCATATATGCATATGATCCAAGCAGTGCATGAAGTTGGCCACACCCAAAATTCAAGGTGGTCCACTCATCAGGTGGGCCACAAACCACGTTGATATGCATATGCTGGCCTACCCAATGATAGGATCAGATCTGCATAGTGGGGCCCACCCACTGTACGGCTCAGATCTCAGGCACGTGCCAGGCTGGTAATTTGGTCAGATGTAACTGTATATGTGGCTTACGACTAGAACTACGGTGCAAATGTCTTCTGTGGGGCCCACCATGATTGTCTGATGAAATCCACTCCGACCATCATGCAGGCCCTTTCATGTTTTACCATACTGAAAAACTTTATTCTATTCCATGACTCATCTGGGCCACACAATAGGGAACAGTTAATAGGGCATGATCTTCCCCTCCTTATTATCACTGATCGTGTGCCCCACCTGAGCAATGGATTCGCCTGATTTTTGGGCTGGGACCCAAATAAAAGGATGGCGTGCATGATGGTCGGTGTGGACGTTGTAAAAACATTAAGGTGGGGCCCACAATCTCATTTTCACTGTCATTACAGGGAAAACGTTTGCACGAGATCATGACCTGGCTTTGAAAGGAAACAATTACCACTGCAAACTCCACCTTTTATCCACCGTCTTTTATGAAATGTCCAAAACTTACCTTTCCAACTTAGACCTTTCACGCACACAATCACACACCATGGGATTTCACCACAGGTACTCGAACCCTTGACCCGATGTTGAAACTCCAGAAAGTCTACCACCCGGGTAAGACTAAGGACCCCATGTGGACAGAGCATTTGAGGACGAAAATACTCTGCTTCTCAAAGTATGTTTCCTTTTCTACGTGCAAGGTCTAAGTTAGAAAGGTAAGTTTTGAATTCTTCATAAAAGACGCTGGATAAAAGGTAGGGTTAACAGTAGTAATTTTCTTACCCGCAGGTGCAGCGACCCCTCTCTCGCTTTTCACGTGCCTCTTGCCGTTCAAGGGTAGGGTACCATGCAATGATGGTGCATTCAATGATCCAGACAAGTGGGGCCCATTTTTAAATGATCGAAACCGTTGATACTATTCCACCCGTTGCCTATGGTTTATATGTCAAAAATCTCTCGGATGTATAAAAAAACGCACGGTTATCATTCAACCAACAAAACACGAGACATTCTACGGCTAGGATCTTCAATACAGACGATTTGGTGCGTAGGCCATCCATTGTGGGTCCCACCACATCAACCTCTTGGGTCACTCAGAGCCGTTTGTACTGCATGGACCTTCCGCCGGTGCACTGTACAACCTCTCTCTAAGGTGGTGGTTTTACACTCGAAAGAAAGATTCAGTCGCATCTGATCCTAACCGTCCAAATTACGGCCATCAAATGGACGGTAAAGAAGAAACCAACTTCAATCTATAGTAAATGGAAAGAATTGAATGGTCAAGATCATCGGATTAGTGCACTTTTCTGGCAGTTCTCGTTCAAAATGAGGCATGAAATTTGGATGGTTTGTATTGTAGTACACCGATGAGAGTGACGGTGAATGGTGGCAAATACCACATTCTAGAACCATGCACATGAAAGCGTCCCACATAATTTAAATCCAACCGTCCAAATTGTGAGATCTGCTATTTCTCATTGAATCATCGCTAGATGTCTATTGATCACCTATATATAAATGCTTTTAAATGCCCTTATGGTTTATCAACCATCTAGTTTCCCTTTTGATTATTTTTATTTTATCTTTCTTAATTCAATTTTAAAATTTAAATTCAATGGCAATATTATTGAGAAGGTAGAGAGATTAGATGATATAGATAACTCCTTCATTCAAACTCTCTCCATTCCTCTCTTATAAAAAGAGTAAGAATCTGTGTTCCTTTCATTTCTAGATGAGAAAAATATTTAGATAGAATAATGACCATCCATATTAGTCAATTAATCTTGTTTTTGAATGATCTAAACCATTGAATGTAGTCCATGACAATATAGAATTAAGAGAGTGATAAGATCTTCTTTACTCTCGTAGTGGTCAAGTTCGCATGAGGTTCTAAGATTGTGTAGACCAACGAGACCCAAAAGGACCCCATTTTTTATTTTATTTCTTTTTTTTTTTTACACATGCACACACAACCCACACACTCACGCCTTAGTGGGATTTCACCACATATGGATACTCGAACCCTTGACCGGGTGTTGAAACTCCTGAGAGTCTACCACCAGAGCATGAATAAGGATCCTAAAAGGCTCACCCCATTTGCGTTGTCTTTCACTACTAAGTTAGGTATGCCATTTGGGTTATCTTTCACCAGTAAAGTCAGGCATGTAGCTTTTAAGTACTTTTATTTTTTTTCACACATACACACACACCACGCTCATGCCATAGTGGGATTTCACCACTTATGAGTACTCAAACCCTTGACCTGAGGTTTAAGTACTTGAGTAAGAACTATGGCACTCTAGTTAGGGCCAAATAGTCCATTTATGATTTTGGGCACCACATAAAAGAGCTCATTATAGATTGAGCGTGGGTCAATACAACCTTCTTTTTTAAAAAAAATAATAATAATAATTTTGGGTTAACTTGTTAATACACCCCCCAAGAGTTGGTATGCACTCCACTAGGGGTGCACACGGTTTGGATCCGGTTCCAAAAGGGATGAGAACTAAAGGTGGCCCCCTTCACATTAACGGTCCATATTGACAGCTGGCAGGACCAATTCTACTATATCCTTGGCCATTCGGTTCCAATTTCAAAACCGAAACCGAACCGTGTGCACCCCTACACTCCACTGTTAGCTACTCCCACCGGAGAATTGATACCAAAACCTCAGTGTTGAAATGAGGTATCTTCGGTCAGTCTACCACTTATACAACCGGATCAAATTACAAAATCATTAAATTAAGGTTGAGATAATAATAACCACCTCACTTATTTAATGACATAAATTGTTGAAACCTTTCTAAGGCTCACAGTGATGTTTATTTGTCATCTAACCTATGAATAAGGTCACAAAGAATTCGACAATAAATATCATCTTGATCCAAAACTTCGGAAGCAGATTATGTCCTATCCACGTTACCATCTAGTCAGAGGGTAACGTGGATAGGACATGTGTGTACTAACAAGCTAACCCAAAAAATAAAAAATAAAAAAAGCCAAAGGGTTGTGGGGCCTAATGCGATGCATGTTTTTTTTAATCTCCATCATCTATTTATTTTTTAATTCATTTTATAGTATGAGTAAAAAAATTAAGCAAATCTAAAGCTCAAGTGGATCATACCAACAAATGCAACATTGATTATGATGACACTCACCTTGATTTTTATTTGCCATCCAACCTATTGATATGGTCGTATATATCTAAATTGAGGTAAAACACAAATATCAACTTGATCAAAAAACTTTCAGAGCTCTCAAAAAGTTTTTAATGATAGATGTTCAATCACCACCATGTGGTGTCATGGAAGGACACGATACGCTACTCAAAACTTTTGTGGTCCTTATAAGTTTTCAATCACCATTGTATCTCATGGTGTGGACCACTTAAGCTTTGGATATGCTTCAATTTTGAGTTCATGCATTAAAATAAGCTAAAAAAACGTATGGACGGCCTGGATAAAACACATGCATCATAGTGGGTCCCACAGAGTCCTGATACCACGAGGTGGGGAAAGCACGCAGCATGCAAAGGTCGGCAGGCCGAATGCTAGTTTAGCACCGTTTTAAAAATGGTCATCAGCCGTCCAGCAATCCTAACCATCCAATTAATTAGTATCAAAGGTATGTTTGAAAGTAAAAAATGAGTGGTCTTAATTAGATAGGTAAAAAATCAAAGGTTAAAATTTATCTTCTCAGTGCAATTTTTCGTTCATACACCGCCCGCAC
Source organism: Magnolia officinalis (assembly GCA_021015155.1). Classification (NCBI taxonomy): domain Eukaryota; kingdom Viridiplantae; phylum Streptophyta; class Magnoliopsida; order Magnoliales; family Magnoliaceae; genus Magnolia; species Magnolia officinalis. The sequence goes on from JAJHSJ010000015.1 coordinate 517,098, forward strand.
TTGGATAAGAGATTTGAGTGGTCTGGATTTCTGTCGAACTATACACGTGTGTGGTTAAAAAGTCACAGCCAGTTTTAAATGGTGTAAAACTAACATAGGAATCTTGACAGAGTGGTCAGATAAAAAGGGCATTCCGTAATATCATCGGAAACGAGGGGCTTTTGTAGCACCCTTAGCTGGCGGAAGTTTTGAAATTCATATCCTCAATTTCTGTCCTTATTTGTAGCCGTGAATTCAAATCAATGGACAAAACTGTCCCCACGAGATGGTGTAAAATATTCCTCAGCCAAGGGTATTTCCGTCATTACGTGAATATTTCAAAATTCAACTACGTAGGCCGTCGATCTGGTGGACCCCACCCGCTGATGATGGATGCTCAAAAGGGAATGCTCCGTACTCCTCACTTACAATATAGATGGAGCAAAACGTTTGTTAGGTCAAAGACATTATCAAGTGAAGGTATGTTCTACCCAATTTCTAGCCTTTTCTAGGGTAATAGATTAGGAGTGACATGCTTTGTTTTATTCCGGTAATATAACATGTAAAAATATCTTTAAAGATATTTAGAACACTTTTTACAAACCTATAATAATTATTAAGTTGGCCGGAGAATCTCAAAGACCGAGTAATAGTAATTCAACTAAGTCTTAAGTGAAGACGAGAAGCAGGGTCATATACAGGGGTGTACATCGAGTCGAGCTATCCTTAGCTCAACTCGGCTCGATCACTGGCTGACCTCAGCTCGAACTCAGCTCGGCTCAGTCCTCGATCCTGACTAGCCAGCTCGGCTCAGTTCAGTCAGCAGCTCGGGACAACTCGGGCCAAGTTTGAGCCAAGATCGAGCCGAGTTCGCCATTGAGGCATTTAATCAGACACCTGAATTGCAACTTCAAATTTTCACTGTTTTACAAACAGAGGCAATGGTTATATAGGTGTTTTATTAAACACCTTTGAAGCAACATAAAAACCAAGAAAAAGAAAGAGAAAAAAAATAAATAAAAACAGAGAGAAAAAAGAGAAGAAGGGTATTTGTTTCATGTACATACCTTCCTTGCCACCAACCACATTTTGTTGAGTCATTTTATCAAACAGTTGGTGAGCAACATCAATGGCGAAGTAACCGAGTCATGGAATTGGTTCAATCCGGGTTCGCTTTGAGTTGGATTCAAGTTGGATTCGATCTGAGTCGAGTCGAGCTGGGGCTTACTTGAACTCGGCTCAAACTCATTTTCGAGCTCAAAAAATAAGCTCGAACTCAGCTTTGAACCGAGTTAAATCGAGCCTTTTCGAGTCGAGTCGAGCAAGCTATCCGAGTTAGCTCGGTTCATGTACACCCCTAGTCATATATCGCCACATACTCATATCTACCTAGAGGTGTACACGAGTCGAACTAAGTCGAGGTTAGCATAGCTTGACTCGACCACTAGCTGACCTCAACTCGAACTCGGCTTAACTCGGTCCTCGAGCCTGACTAGCTAGCTTAGCTCGGTTTAGTCAGCAGCTCGGGCAGTTCAAGCCAAGTTCGAGCCAAGATCGAGCCGAGTTTGCATGTGCAACATTTTCACAAACACATGGATTGTACCTTCAAATTCTCACTGTATGTAAAACACCAAAAATGGTTTTACAGATATTTCATCAAACACTTTGTAGGTAACATCAAAATCAAGAAAAAAAAGTATTTGTTTTATGAAACATACCTTCCTTACCACCAGCCGACACTTCGTTGAGCCATTTCATCAAACACTTGGTGAGCAACATCAACATCAAAGTAACTGAGTCACTGAATTGGTTCGATCCGAGTTCGATTCAAGTTGGGTTCGATCCGAGTCGAGTCGAGCTTGGGCAAGCTCAAACTCGATTCAAAATTTTTTTGAGTTCAAAAATTCAACTCAACTCGATTCGAACCAAGCCAAATCAAGCGAGGTAACAGAGCTAACTCAGTTCATGTACAACCCTATATCTACATATATCGGCACTTGGGGTTAAGTTGTTCATTTGGAATGGAACTTCATAGTTAGTTATAACACACCCACACGCACCACACATGACCACAACGATCCAAACAAAAAAAGTGCCGAACATGGTCCACCGGAGCAGCCATAAACAAAGATCACATGACCCACTCTTCAAGCAAGCCACACTTCTTTGGGAAAATTGGGTGATAGATTCAACGTGCACGTGTGGCTTGGTTGAGCTAGGGCATGATTAGAATGTGGACTATTGCAGGATTGGTAGATCTTATTTTTCATTCGTAAGATATCCATCTTCAACACTTTCTTCTCAAATGTGGGGCATTGGAGGACTTTTTTTTAGTCTTCAATTTGTAGGCCCATGATCTAAGATCGTTGAACTATGGGCGACGTATGCCGATGGAAAGCCTCCGTAGATATCCACAACCACAAGGGAGCCGATCAAGGGTTACCCAAAAATCTTAGGGCATGTTCCCAAAAATGTTCATCGAAAGCTTAGGAAGTAATATTTGTTAAAAACCCACCATTGAAAATTCCCCAAGGCCCACCATAATATTTATTTGCCCCCAACAATCCATTGACAAGGTCAAAAACTTTAATAGGCTCATAAAGCTTTCAATAGTGGGCATTCAATCCTTACTATGTGGACCACTTGAGCCCTAAAATGAACCAGAAAAAAGAAAAAAAGAATAAAGAATAAAGAATGGTGATTTGTGTTTTCACCCCCATCAAAGTCTATGTGACCTTGTATGGCAAATAAATATTACAGGTCCTAAAAAGTTTATAATAGTGGGCTTTCTATGAACATTATCCCCTAGGCTTTTAATGAACATTTAGGAGACCATGCCTTAAAATGAGCTGAAAAAACAGATAGATGGCATAAATATACAACACATACATTAAAGTGGGCCCTACAGTCATGGAACCATCCACTAATGTGTTTACCTGGGTAACACCTAATCCTCATGGAGGAGACTCTTCACCACTAAGGCCAGGTATGTGGCTTTTAAGTATTTTTTATTTTTATTTTTTTTCACATGCACGCACACGTACACCACACAGCCATAGTGGGTTTTCACCACCTATGGGTACTCGAACCCTTGACCCGGGGTTTAAGTACTTAAGTAAGAACCATAACACTCTAGTTAGGGCCAACCAGCCCATCTATGATTTTGGGCACCACATAAAAGGGGCTCATGATCAGATTATAAAATCACTAAATTAGGGTTGAGATGATAATAACCACCTCACCTATTTAATGATATAAACCGTTGAAACCTTTTTATAGGGCCCATGATGATGTTTATTAATTGTCATTCAACCTATGAATAAGGTCACAAAGAATTGGACAACAAATATCATCTTGATCCAAAACTTTGGAAGCAGATTGTGTCCGATCCACATTACCATCTAGGCAGAGGGTTGTGGGGCCTAGTGCGATGTGTGGTTTTTATCTCTTTCGTCCATTCATTTTTTTTTTTTTTAGATCATTTTATGGTATGAGTATGAAAATTAGACAGATCTAAAATTCAAGTGGATCATACCAACAGAAGCAGCGGTGATAATGACACTCACCTTGATTTTTATTTGCCATCCAACCTATTGATAAGGTCATATAAATCTGAATGGAGGTAAGCTTTTGGGAGCACTTTTATGGTCCACGGAAGTTTTCAATCACCATTGTATCTTGTGGTGTGGTCCATTTAAGCTTTGGATATGCTTCAATTTTGGAATCATGCACTAAAATAAGCTGAAAAAACGTATAGATGGTCTGGATAAAATACATGCATCATGGTGGGTCCCACAGAGTCCTGATACCACCGAGGTGGGAAACCAGGCAATGCAAAGGTCGACCGGCTCAAATGCTAGTTTAGCACCGTTTTAAAAATGGTCATCTACCGTCCAGCATTCCTAACCATCCAATTAATTGTATCAATGGTATGCTTGAAAGTAAAAAATGAGTGGTCCTAATTAGAAAGGGAAAAAATCATAGGTTAAAATTTATCTTCTCATGAAAATTTTTGTTTATACACCACCCGCACTTGGATAAGAGATTTGAGTGGTCTGGATTTCTGTCAAACTATACATGTGTACGGCTAAAAAGTCACAACCAGTTTTAAATGGTGTAAAACTAACATAAGAATCTTGGCAGAGGGTATCTTCTACCCAATTTCTAGTCATTTCTAGGATAATAGATTAGGAGTGATGTGAGACCCGTATCCTATCCCGTACCGTTCCATAGGCTTCCGCGGTCCTCCTGGTCAAATTCTGGTGACCCGCGATCTATAACTGGCGTTTGTGCGCGATCCTGAGTCGTATCTCGCATTCCAGAGTCAGCTCGACCTGAAACTTGTACCCTAGCGACCGCGCCGTCATCGCGGTTCCAGTGCCCCGTATTACGGGCCGAGTCGATACCCAGGCCAAGAGATGTGGGCCCGCGTTCAGTTCGAGGAAATGCCGCACATTTACAAACCCAAGAGAAACATGTCAAATCAATCACATCACTAGTCGAAGTATAACACTCATCCCCAAGTACAACCATCCTCCTCAAAGTCAACTCTCTCTCTTACAACCAAGTACACCCATCACTCACAACCATTACTCACCCATCTCTTTCTCTCTCTTACACCTCTCTCTCTCTCTCTCATCTCTCTCCCTCATTCTCCAAGCAACCCACGTCCAATCTTCCATGAGAGAAGCTAGTGTGGCCCACCTTCCTATCTCCCATCTCCACCATCCAAAGATCATCTCGACCATTGAAATCGTTCCCTTGGAGCTCTAGAGGCTATAGGCGAAAGAAGGAAGAGGAGATCAAAGGTGGGTGATTTTATGTTGTGATTTTTTTATTTAAGGGCCCACTTATAGTGGGACCCATCTTGATGTATGCATTGTATAGGGAGGGCCCATAGTGGCGGGGTCCCTCCCCTTCTCAAATCTCTCTCTCTCTCTCTCTCTCTCTCTCTCTCTCTCTATCTATATATATATATATATATATATATAATATATATATATATATATATATATATATATATATTTTTTTTATGATGGCCCACCTATGATGATCCATGTCGTCCAGCTATGTGGGACCCACCTGCGTGTGGATTTCATCCACACCGTCCGTCCATGAAGACAGGACCCGCCTGATGCATGGATGAAACCCACGCTGTCCGTCCGATCCTTGGACGCTGGGAGAAAGAAAAATACAAATGTCAGCTTGATGCTAACATGGTTAGCCCCACACGTGTGGACCCAGCCATGGTGCATGTGTTTTCCCAACGCCGTCCATTCGTTTGATCCAAACCATCCAACAGTCTGGATATGTGATCCACAGTGATTTATGTTTTTTTTTTTTTTTTTTTTTTTGGGGGGGGGGGGGGGGGGGGGGGGGGGGCACCATCCATCTGACGGTGGGGATCCAACAGCATACAGCTGTTGGAATGACGTCAGCAAGTCATGTGGGTCCCACAAGTACGTTAGATCCAAACCGTCCATTCATGGGGGGGCCACTGTGATGCGTGTGTTGCACTCACCTGCCACGTGTGTGGAGCCCACCCTGAAGTATGTGTTCATCCTAACCGTCCAAATGGTGAGACCCATTGTTGTGATTGCGTCAACAAGTTATGTGGGTCCCACATGATGTATTTGTTTCATCCACACCGTTCAAACCATTTGAACGGTGCTGGACCTAATTGGACGGTGCCATGTGGGCCACATCGTGGTGTATGTTTCATCCACACCATCCAAACCATTTGGATGGTGCTGGACCTGTTTGGACAGTGCTATGTGGGCCACACCGTGATGTATCTGTTAGCCACGTCGTCCATCTATGTTCTGGACGGGCAGGGCCCACTTTGATAACGTGTTATATATTCACACGTCCATCCGTTTTTCCTTGTCAACGGGTGAGACCCACCCTGATGTATTTATTTTATATTATCCACACCGTCCAAATTGTGTAATCCACACCGTCCAAATTGTGTTGGATGGTGCTGGACAATGTTTGGACGGAGCTGATTTACCTGGACAATGTTTGGACAGTGTTGTCCAATGTTTGGACAGTGCTGATTTACATAGACAATGTTTGGGCGGTGCTGATCATCGTTAGAGTGTCATGTGCCCCATAGAATGATGGTGTACAGTGATACACATGTTGCACCTGCAACTATTGAAATGATTTTAGATGTTATCCAAGCTCCCACTTTGATGTATTTTGTGGCCCATTTGAGAGGCCCACTTTGATATACTTGTGGCCCACCTGTGAGGCCCACCTTGATATATTTGTAGCCCATCTATGAGGCCCATAAGTGTGGCGCATTGATGCAACCCACTTGATGTGTATGAGGCCCATGTGCAGGGCCCACCTGTGATGTATATTACGCCCATGTGTAAGGCCCACCTATTGTGTATTTGAAGCCCATGGGTTGTGGCCTATTGTGATGTATTCGAGGCCCATGGGCAAGGCCTGATGTGATGTATTTCTGGCCCATATGATGAGGCCCATTGAGATGTATTTTCGGCCCACAAAATGAGGCCCATAGTGATGTGTATTAGGCTTATTGGTGCGGCCCACTCGTTGTATATGAGGCCCAATGGTGCGGCCATTGATGCGGCCCACTTGATGAATATTGAGGCCCATGGGTTACGGCCCATTATGACGTATATTGAGGCCAATGGGTCGTAGCCCATTGTGATGTATCTGAGGCCCGTGTATTGTGGCTCATATGATGTAGTGAGGCCCATATGTGCGGCCCAATGAGATGTATATGTGGCCCATGAGTGAGGCCTATCGTGATTGTATTAAGCCCTTGAGTGAGACCCATTGTGATGTATATTAAGCTCTTACATGAGGCCCATTATATTGTGCATGAGGCCTTTGTGTGCAGCTATTGGGATGTGTATTGGGCTCTTATGTGAGGCAATGGGCCCACTATATGTTAGGCTCTATGTGGGCCACTCCTTAGGAGCAATGTTGGTTGAATGTCCACATTGATGGGCAATGATGGTTAAATGTCCACATTGTGACCTTTCCCTTAGGCCCTTTGTTAAGCCGATCATCGGTGCCGGTTGTCGATATCGATTATGAGTATGTGACAGCATAGCATCATGATACATGCCCATACGCATTATCTACATATTTGTTATGAGATGTGGTTGACCATTGCATGTCATTGGGCAGATTGTTATGAGACTCCTTGATAGGCGGAGATCGTCTCACATGAGCGCACGCTATGCGCAGGATTGATGCATGACTAGATTGTATGACTCATGCATCCTGCATTGTGATTACTGTACGCCCTAGCGACATCAGGGCCCTAGCCTCCACAGGCATAGCGTGGATGGCCAGATGGGACACTGAAAATCTGTTACTAGCATCGGGCCGCCATAGATGGCCCTGGGTGAAAATTATAAACCCTCTTGGTACCAGAGGATGCTCCAAGGTCTAAACCGAGTGGATTTCATGAGCACCCGAGTGCCGAATACCAGTAGGCCGCGTCTCCCACTGTGTCATGGTCGGTTGGAAGGGGGTGTGGCCTTATCCGCCCTATTTGTAGTAGGCAAAACTAGATTGAGTTTGATCAGCTCATAAATGGGTCCGCTATCAACGTGTCGAGTAAGTATTGGCTGACTACTGGCCAGGCGGATAGTGAGGTCTCTTCCACTCACTTGGTTGGGCGCGATGGAGCGGCAATCTGGTTTGGAGTGTACTAGACCCCGGTGATGATTCCAGAGATGTACAATACCGATACGTGGACTTATTGAGCAGGAGTTGCATATTCATTCATTCATTCATTCACTATCCACTCGAGCTAATGGTGCGCAACTAATTGTTGTGTACCTTCGCAATGACAAGGATTTTGGTTGGGGCACGCTACTAACCTGAGGTCAAGGGTTTACCACATTGAGTTTGGCTATCCAAATTTAGGTATGAGACTAGTTTGGATAGAAGTCCCTTGTGATGGACCTCATAGCCTACGATACTACGTACTATCATCCTGACTTCACTCCAACTTGGTCATTTCATTCGCACCGTATATTGCATTGCATTAGTAGCATTTAGCATTTTGGATTGCCATACTTCTGCATTGATATGGCTATTAGCATTCATGCCTTACATTGCATAGCCTTGGTACGGCTGATGGCACTCATGGACTGGTTAGTATTTCCGCTTACTCTGATATTATATGATTCATGATCTTGCCAGCAATTCTGATATTGTATGATTATGGTATTATATTGAATATTTGACACTTACCTTGTGCACACACTTACACCACCCTCTAAGCTTTTTATAAGCTATGCATGATAGATGTGTGCAAGTGGCGTTAGGTTGCAGCAGCGTTGAGCATGGGGCGCACAGCGGTCTTCTGGAGCTTTAATTTTGACTTATGTATTTCCCTTTCAACATTGTATTCAAAGTTTATATTAGTGGACATGTGATGATGATGTTGCCTTTGTGATTTGGGTAAACCTGTGGTTATGCTTCTTACGAGATAAATGTACGTTGAAAAATCCTCCTTGTAGGATCCCAGGATCGGAATCTGGCGTATGCACGCTGGGAGCCGAGAATGGAGTACTACGGAGGTTGTCGGCACCGTATTCGGTGAATTGAGAATTTTGTGAACCCGGTTTCCAAGTTTGGGGCGTGACAAGTGACATGCGTTGTTTTACTCAGATAACATAACATGCAAAAAAGATTTTTAAAGATATTTGGAGCATTTTTTACAAACGGATAGCTAGAGGTGGGCATCGAGTCGAGTTGGACCAGATTAGGTCCAACTCGATTCGATCCAGTTTTTGCAAGTACTTGATCCGAACTCGATCCGATTCTGGACCGAGTCTAGCAGGGTTGACTCGATCCGAACCAATTCCGTGCTGGACTAACCCGAACCAAGTCCAACTCGGTCAGGGAAACCGAGTCAGATTGAGTTGAGTCTATCCGGTCGATTTGGACTGGGCTGAGTCAAGTTGAGCCAAAGACTCTGGTGGTAGGAAGGAAACAAGAGGAAAATTGGGAGAGAAAGAAGGAGAGAAGAGGAGAGAAAGAAGGAGATGAGGGAAATCGGGAGAGAAAGGAGGAGAGAAAGAGGAGGGAAGGAGAGAAAGTTGGCTCGGACTGCGGTGCTGCACCACGCCAGGCCGTATCGGATCATACCGGATCCAACCGGATCAGATCGGATCGAGATACTACATGACCTGAACTTGACTCGGTTTGGTGTCAGATCCGAGTGGGTCTACTCAACCGACCCGACCTTGGCTTTCGGTTTGGGTTGGATCGTATTCGACCGATTCGGTCTAGTCGGATCCAACGATTTGGGTCAGATCATGCCCACCTCTACGTACAACTATTATTAAGTTGGTAGAAGAATTTGAAAGACTGAGTGACAATAATTCAACTAAGTCTTAAGTGAAGAAGAGAAGCGGGCTCATATACAGCCACAATACTCATATCTACCTATATCGACGCTTAACTTGTTCGTTTGGAATGGAACCGCATAGTTACTTATAACACACCTGCACGTAAAGTTGGGTATCGAGTCAAGTCGGACCGAGTTAGGGCTGACTCGACTTGATTCGGTTTTGAAATAGGCCCGACCCAAACTCAATCCAACTCGATACCGAGTCCAGCATGCCTGAATCGATCCGAGTTTGGTCTGGCCTGGACTGATCTAGACCAAGTCTAATCCGGTCAGAAGTACCGAGTTGACTCGAGTTGGCACTGAGTCGGATTGAGAGATGAGGGAAGGAGAGGGTGGAGAGGAGAGAGAGGAGGATGATGAGGAGGAGGGTGATGGGGTGGCTGGTTGCCAGGCTTGGAAGAAGAAGAGGAAGAGAAAGAGGATGAGGGGGGAGGGAGGGAGGGTGTAACGTCATGTCCAACCAGAACAGTGTCATAAGGCGTCTATGTAGGATTTGCCGCATGACCGTTCGCTTAAACTGCTCATGTGAGGGGTACTACCAATAAATTAACCCCGGTTAGCCCATTAGGGTGGACCAGTCTGGTTATGATCAGACCGAGTACAGATCATCAAGCCAGATAGCCTATTTGCACTTGGCAACAGCCCGTGCAGTGGCAAAGGAAGGTCAAAAAAATCTACAAAATTGGGAAAACCACAGATCTTACTGGGCTTATGGTCCATCGCGGACCACGGACTCAGTAAACACCTAGAAATTAATTATCCACGTCGTCCAAGCGGCACTTGCCAAACGCAACTCACCCCGGCATTGACCCAAAAGCTAGAATTGAAATCTGGCACTTTTAAATAAAAGTGAGATATCAGGCTTTGTAGCCGTCGGATCTCTTCTACATTTACGGTGAGGGCTTAAAGTATTTTTCTACACCCATCCACAAAATCTGGAACCCGATCGTGAAACGTTGACCGTTGATTGTAAATCGGACCTGAACGGTAAAACCCCGTGTCCGTTTGCCTTCAAATTTTGCACGGCCCTTCATCGGGCCATGGAACACCTATCTTATAAGTTTTATAGCCAGGGGGCGGCATCAGAACCGCCCCAACAACCAAAATGGACCCCTTAGGGTCATTTAAAGATCGGAATCGTACAATAAAACCCCGTGTCCGTTTGTCTTCGAATTTTTCACAACCCCTCATCTGGCCATGAGACACTTACACACCAAATTTGGTGGCCAGAGGAGTGATATGGCCACCCCAAAGCCAAAAAGGGGTCCTAGAAGGCCATTGAGGAAAATTGTTGAAACTTAAGGCCAATTGGCCCAAACCTAGGGAATAAAGCCCTAAGGCTCTTTCTCTCATGCTCCGACTGTTACTCCAACAAGTAAAGAGAAAAGAGAGAGTAAATAGAGAAGAGAGGGAAGATATAGGTGTGAGAGAAGAAGGGAGAGAGGGTGGATCATAGTTGAAGTTGAGGCCCAAGGAAGCTTGGAACCTTAGAGAAATATCTTTCCCTCTCCCATATCCACAACTACAAGCTACTTCCATCCAGTTGGGGAGGTAAGCACCCATATTTTTGTAATCTTATGAGTTGATCTACGAATTGTATGTAATCCTAACATGCTAGTTCATTTGACTCAGTATCTCTACGAATCGACCCGCGAGTTTGGCAACCCTAATTCGTTTCTTAAAGTCTTCAACGATCCATAGGTGCAGACTATTATTCTTAGGTGGCTTAGCACCAATTAATATGGATTTAATGATTATGAGTGTTTGGAGTGATGTGCTTAAGAAATCTAGAAAAAACATAGCCAAGACCCTACATGATAGATCCTTCCAAATTCCATGATATGATTGAGTGTTGTTTAATAGTTCTTCAATATGTTTAGGCTTGGTTTGGTATATTATGTTCATCTCATATGCGATCCTTGATGGGTTCTCCCAATATTCCATGATATGATTTGATTGAGTGATGTTCATTGTTCTTCAACATGATTGGGTTTGATTTGGTATGGCATGTTCACCTCATATACAATCCTAACATAACCATTCTTGTGGTATGCTCGATTTCATAAATCCGTTATGTATGTTGTCATATGAATGATGTATAGCCCTTGTTTCTTTAATTAACCCCACACGACACACATACACATTTACTTCATATCATTGATAGTAGTTGCAATTGTAGAAAAATCTGAATTTGTTTGTTTAATGCATGAGTGCATGACACCATTTTTGTTAGATGAGGAATTCTGATTGGTTGAAGTGTTATTGAACACCCTCAATCCCCAGGTTGATCAGGAAACTGAGGTAAGAGAAGGTATTCCTGTTGGTAGGACTATCCTTAGGCTAGATCGGCGAATTGGGCGGATGCGAATGAGCAACAGTAGTTGGACTACATGGGTCGCTTGTACTCGATGTCATCCGTCACGTATTTGCTTGGACTCGCACGGTCTAGTCCACATACTGACCAACCATGTTTTGTTAATCCTGTCTGCTCATACCTGTATGGAACCTGGAACACCCTCCAACCATTGAAGCCCCTTTGATAACCATTTGAAACCGATCTACTAATTCGAGAGCCAGTTATGGTGGAATGGGACACTGTGTCCGAGCTGTCGACCTACGCTGGGGTGACGAGCCTCCTCATAGGGACTACGAGCGATCCCTCTTCTCAGCACTCCTCATGTGCTTGAAATCGGGGACGGGGAACCCGATGAGATCAAGGATCGCGGGGTCTTGGTCTCGCACGTTGAGGGGTCTTGGCGTCGTAGCCAGTTGAGGGCATTGATACGTGGGATGTACTAGTTTTTCCAATCTGTTGGATGAATGAAATTAATTAAGAACTCGACTAACACTATCATGATCGCATTGCACTAGTTAGGTTAGCGATTCGGCAGTTAAGGTCGTAATGAGGGAGTGTTAGTCATATGCGATCGTTAGACGGAGTCGCTCGAGGGAGTGTTATTGCGAGATCATGCATCACATCATAATACATGCATATGCATTAACAAGACTAGTTAGAAAACTGTGAATGTATGTCTTTCATTAAATTCATAATATAATTGATGTTGTTGTAACTTAAAACTAATAGCACCCACTGAGTTGATCACTCACTCCCACTCTGGGACGGTGTTTTAAAACACCAACCAGACTCTTCAGTAGTTGCAGGTGACGCTGAGTACGAGGAGCCTTGCAGCGCGAGTCTTGATGAGGAGGACGAACTGTCCTATTTCCAGCTGATGGGCGGTTCGCCGTAGATTTCACGGGTGGATTTGGATCGCTAAGTAGGAGACTCAGCGTACCATTCTTTTTGGACATATCATGTTTATAATTTTGTTGGACAACGCCTTGTGCGACCCATTGTTGTATCTTTTGGACTCGTATGTATTTTGTCATTTCCATTTCAGTAGACTAGTTGTCATTGTGATGTATGTTTCAAGTAATTCAATATTGCTCATTAAACCTGATTAAACGCAAAACAATAAAATTGGTTATAAGTGATACCCGGAAACTTGGGAGTCGAGTGTATACACGACCCCCAATTTTCAGGGCATTACAGAGGGAGTGGAGAGGAGAGGAGAGAGAGGAGGAGGAGAAGGAGGAGGGTGATGGTGGTGGTTGGTTACAGAGCTTAAAAGAGGAGGAGGATGAGGGAGGAAGAGAGATAGAGAGGTTGGGATCGGGTTGGGGTAGGGTTAGAGAGTCGGGTTGAGTTGGGTCGGATCGAGTCGAGTCTAACCGGATCGAGTTTCGGGTCAAGTCGGGTCGAATTACTGGGTAACTTGAACTCAATTCGATTTGAGTTCGACCGACTCACTCATTCGGTTCAGGTCGAGTCGGATGAGTCAAGTTAGCCGGATCGAGTTGTCCCGTGCCCACATCTACCCGCACGCACTACACGTGACCACAAAGATACAAACAAAAAAAGTGTAAACTAAAACAACTAGAGCAGCCATAAACAAAGATCACATGACCCACTCTTCAAGAAAGCCACACTTCTTTGGGAAAATTGGATGATAGATTCAACGTACATGTGTGGCTTGGTTGAGGTAGGGCATGATTAGTATGTGGGCCATTACAAGATTAAACCTATATGTTGAACGCCCGGATCTTTCACACACATGGTCCATCTTGGTAGATCTTGTTGTTCATTCCTAACTATCCATCTTCAACACTTTCTTCTCAAATATCAGGCAGTGGAATACTTTTTCTTAGCCATCAATTTGTAGGCCCTATGATCTAGGATCATTAAACTATGGCCTACATATGCAGATGGGAAACCTCTATAGATATCCAGAAGGGAGCCGATCAAGGGTTACCTGAGCAACACATTAGTGGTTGTTTCACTAAAACAGTAGGGCCCACCTTGATCAATGTATTATATATATCCACATCATCCATCCATCAGTTTTTCCAACTCCTTCTAGGGCATGTTCCCAAAAATGTTCATCGTAAGCTCCGGAAATAATATTTGTTAAAAACCCACCATTGAAAATTCCCTAAGGCCCACCACAATATTTATTTGCCCTACAATCCATTCATAAGGTCAAAAACTTTAAATGGCTCATAAAGCTTTTAATAGTGGGCATTCAATCCTTACTATGTTGGACCACTTGAGCCCTAAATGAACCTTAAAACAAAAATGGTGATTTATGTTTTCACTCCATCTAAATCCATGCGACCTTGTGAAAGGGTTGTATGGAAAATAAATATTAGGGTAGGTCCTAGAAAGTTTATAATGGTGGGCTTTCTATGAACATTATCCCCTAGGGTTTTAATGAACATTTTGGAGACCATGTCTTAAAATGAGCTGAAAAAACGGATAGATGGCATAAATATACAACACATACATTAAAGTGGGCCCCACAGTCATGAAACCATCCACTAATGTTTTTACCTGGGTAACACCTAATCCTCATGGTAGAGACTCTTCAACCACAAACATGAGATGGTTGTATGGCAATCCAGACCATCCAAATTGCTGACCCATCTAACGATTCCATGATCTAAACTTTCACTTAGGGGCTATTTGAATTAGGTGAAACATTGGACAAGAAAAGGAGTTTAGAGAGAAATCATCTTTTCTTTTTAGTATTATTGTTATTATTATTATTTAAGGCAGAAGGGATCCAGAAGGGTAAGAAATTATATTTCCATTCTTGAAATGTTCCTTCCAAATCTCTCATTCGTTTTCTCACTAACACTCCTTCATAAATGGGGTGTTGACATCACCAAGTTCTGCAGGCCTCATCATGATACATGTGTTGCATCCACATCGTCCATCTATTTTGGGATATAATGTTAGGGCATTAGCCAAAAAAATGATGTAGATCTAAAAATCAAGCAGCATTGACACCCATCATTGAAAGTTTCCTAGGGCCCACCATGATGTTTATTTGCCATCTAACCTGTTCAAAAGGTCACACGGACCTAGATGAAGGGGAAACATAAATATCATCTTCATCCAAAACTTCTGCAGCCCCAGGAAGTTTCTATGGTAGGATTTCAATCCCCCACCACTTTTTGTTGTGTGGTCCACTTGAGCTTTGGATTTTCCTTATTTTTTGGTCAACGATGTAAAATAATGTCACAAAATGGATGGATGGTGTGGATATAATATATACATCATGGTAGGGCCACAAAACTTGGTGACATCAACATGATGCAGCATAGTGTGATAGATGAGACATAAGCACTTGTACAAACTCCATGTAAGCAATTGAGATTACAATTTCTAATATATGTATACCATTTTATATGAAATATGAAAATAAAAATTCTTCTGGTTTGATTATCTAACTACCATGTTGTTGGACATTTATTGGACGGTTGACAATAAAGTGTCCTACGAACTTATTTAAAAGAAAAAGTGTCTACGGATCAAAGGTTAGGATTGTTCAGCTAATCTAGTTTTAAAATTGTAACATAGTAATGATTGGTCCTATAATTTAGTCGGTTTAATTTCGTTATCATATGCCATGTGTACCATTTCCAAGTGCCTGTGTATCAAGAATCATATAACGCAAGAGTATTAAATAAATCCCCTTTTCAAAAAGGCATTCTTAGGTAGCGACCTGGTAACTTTCGCTGACTAGGTGTGGGCCCAACCGTGTTTTGTATGGAAAATACACTTCGGGGATTGAAAATGGGACCGACTTTGGTAGATCCGGATAACCACCGAGTTGGGTGGTTCTCGGACTGTTGGGGTCCACTGTGATGTATGTGTCTTATATCCATACCTTCCATTCGTTTTGTCAGTTCATTTAGTGCATTAGCCTGAAAATGAAGCAGATCTAAATTTCAGGTGGACCACACTATGGTAAAAAATGATGATTGAATGCCCACCATTTAAAACTTCCTATGGCCCATCATAACACTTATTTGCTATCTAACTTGGATGAAATGAAAACACAAATATCAGCTTGACCCAAAACTTTTGTGGCCCCGATAAGTTTATAATGGTGATAGTTGAATTACTATTATTTCTTCGAGTGTGGATTTGAATCTACTTCATTTTTGTGCTCATGCCCTAAAATGAATCGGGAGAATGGAAAGATGACATGGATATAAAACACATACATTATAGCAGGCCCTGCCATCACTAGACTAATGAAAGCTATTTCATTTTTGTGCTCGTGCCCTAAAATGATCTTAAAAAAAAAAAAAAAAAAATGGAAAAATGGAAGGATGCATGGATATAAAACAGATACATTATAGTGGGCCCCACAGTCACTGAACCACTGAAAGCTACTTCATTTTTGTGCTCATACCCTAAAATGAACTGGAAAAATGGAAGGATGAAATGGATATAAAACACATACATTATAGTGGGCCCCACAGTCACAAAACCACCGAAAGCTACTTTATTTTTATGCTCATGCCCTAAAATGAACTGAAAAAATGGAAGGATGATATGGATATAAAACACATACATTATAGCGGGGCCCACCATCACAAAACCACCAGAAGCTGTGCCCAAGAAAATGAGCCCTGATCCAAAACTCAAGTGGCCCACACTACATACACAACGGAGAGAAAATGCTTATCATGGGTTTGTGTTGGGCGTACCATAGTGTCTATATTTCATCCAAACCTTTCAAACGATGCCCGTCATCAAGATGATCGGTCATTCTAAAAGTTAGCACTATTGATTTAGGTGTGATTTTGACTTGTTTAAGATGACGTGACCTACTCGAGTTTTAGATAAACCTCCATTTTTAGTTGTATAATAAACATTAGTAGCCACACCAGATGGACGGAGTGGATGAAGCAATCTAGAAAACATTACTTTAGCAATTTATTTAGAAACATATCCAAATTTCTTAAGAAAATGTTATAAATAAAGAAACATTAGAAAGAGTGTTTACTTTTCGTTTCCATGCTTTCATGAAAACAAGCTTTTCCAGGAAACGGTCTTTTCCCACACTTTTTTAATTTTGGACCAATCACTTTTTTTACCCTTAACCATTGATTTGATGGCCATTATGGTGTGAATATGAAACACACATCACGTGGGCCCCACAGAGGTTCGGTTCCCCGTTTTTCACATAAGCATTTCTGTGGTCTCTCCACATGGGAGCCCTAAAGACAACAGCAGGGGGGAGTTATTTAAACTGGGATCTATTTTTTATATAATAGAATATGTGTATTTTTTTTCGTTCATGATACATCTAAACTGGGATCTATTTTTTGGACAGTTTAGTTTGAATTAATTAAAAGCCATGTATAATAAAATATCCATACTTCCTCTTGAAAGGTTGTTATGTTGCTCATTTTGCAATCCAAGCCGTTAATCTGATAGGCTCAATACTGGATGGGATTGGGCCAAAAGGTATCTTAGATTGAAATATTCTGACCCTTTGATCAGCTGCCTACAAAATGGACGGTTGAGGAAGAAGCACAACCACCATTAGCATTTAGTCAAAGATCAATGAGCTAGTACTGGGACATTGGTTTCACTAACTGGACATAGATCTTTCATGCTCCTTAGATGGACCACACCCAAATGTTGGATGGATGGGTTCTTTCAATCTTGGAGATATTTCAAGCATGGTCCATTTATAGTGGGCCCCACTAGATCAAGGCTTTGTAACCAATCAAATCTACTTCTGTGTTATATATGAGTCTTTTTAATAAAATTCAACCCTTTTGATAATTCTCATGTCCTAATCTTAATTAATAGACTTGGAGTTTTTGTGAATATTTTGCAAAGCAGGTATGTGGGTTTTATCAATACAGTTTTAATAAAATCAGATCCGTTGATCAAAAGGTCTTGTACTCAAGTTGGAATCTTCTGTTGGTAATGAGTAACATAAGGTTGAATTTTCTGTAGTCAGTTTCCTAACAGACACCTAATCTAAATTGTCACAAGTTTATCAAAACTCAAAAAAATCAAACTAATTCCAATGAAAGAACAGAAAGTTTGCAATTTCCGGAAGTGCCAAACGCGGTTTGAATTCAACCAGTCTATTTAGTCAAGAGAATGACAAAGCTAAAGAAATTTCATAGAAAGTAATGTATTTCAAATTTCAGCATATTTTGAATGAGAAATGAATAATTATTGTGGTTGATGTTATCCCTCCAATCTGGTTGACCCGGCATCACCTCCGAAGGTACCTGCACTTCGATGGGAAGAGGAATGACACTGGGGGCATCGGTTGTGGCCGGGACCCTCCAATGCGCTGTCTCATATATGGGATACTTGACTAACGAAAAGGTGGGCCACAAGCAATGATGATCGCGTGGTCCAAAAATTAGGCTGATCTACTTAGCGAGCCGGACCCAACATCAAAATCAATGGAAAGTAGAAGGTTTGAGTCATTGTACTGGTCCCACCACCCAATGAGTGGATTAGACTAATCTGCATATTAGGTGATTATCATGGTGTGGCCCATCTTTTTCATGGATTAAATACTCAGTACTCGTGATATGTTAGTAGGAAAAGAATAGATGGATGTGAAGTTCACATATAGCCATTGCATGTGATCATTTCTCATTTTGAACTCCCATGTGATCAATGTATAAAAGACTAATATCTTGTTGTTTCATAAATATCACTGATATATTTAAGATCTTTCGATATTTCACTGAACATGAATCAAATGATACTATTGCAAATTTGCAATAAGATCGTGAGATTTTTTTTTTAAAAAAAAAATAGCATTTTTTTAGTTTTCTTGTCATTTTAATACAAATATTATTTGAAAGTTAAAATAAATCATTTATCTATATGTTTAATGGGTTATACTAATGTCTCCACCTTCATGGGATTGTTGCTTAAGTGACATGTAGGTTTCCCGATCATCAATCCAGACTAACCATTCTTTTGTATGATTAGGAAAAACAATGGTATAAAAATCATGCCAATCAGATAATCTAAGCATATGATCAATAGCATGGAAAATGGACCGAGCAATATTTAATATAAAAAAATAGGTTCAATTATTATCTTGAGCTGTTTATTTAATAAATCCCACTTTATATTACTTATGATTCTAAAATAGAAGTAATTGGTTCTATAATTCTAACCACGCCATACATCGATCATGGTAGTTGCAAGTGGCAACTAATAACCTTTCTCCTCTCTTTGGACGTTAAAGATTTATGAGCCATTTTAAACTAGGTAAGACGAGTATTTGATTCCTACATGGCTTTTAGGGTCAGATGCTAATTTATGTTAGGTTATATATATGGATATACTTTAACAAATCCCATCTTGTCTTCTGCTCGATGAAAGAGATGCTCTATCATCCATTGGAAGAAAGCATTTGAATTATATATTTTCACGAAGTCAATGCATGAAAATCCATTCTCTTTGAAAACTCTCTTGCATAAATACATCCAAACATACCCTTTATGATGTATAGGGGTGCACACGGTTCGGATCCGGTTCCAAAAGGGCTGAGAATTAAAGGTGGGCCCCTTCACATTAACGGTCCATATTGACAGCTGGCAGGACCAATTCAACTACATCCTGGCCATTCGGTTCCAGTTTCAAAACCGAAACCGAACCGTGTGCACCCCTAATGATGTATATTACCAACGGGGGTCATGATCTAGGTCATTCACTAGATTGGTCCCATCATGGATAGAGTATGCTCAAAACAAAATAGATAGAAAGATTATCTATCAATGATGGCTAATATCTTCTATAGTCCATTTGAATGTTTGTGAGAAAATAGATAGGATTGTTTAATTATTGCGATTTCACCTCATGAATAGTTTGAATAACTACATTCTTATGAATAGGGTGTCGATGAATCGGGCTAGGGCAAGGCTATAAAAGGCCATGCAAATGCTAAGATAGGGCGATTTAGATCAAGTTTGTCTAAAGCCGACCCTACAAGTTAGAGATAAATACATATACGATGCATATACAATTAGTTTGGTTTATGATTGGCAAATGGCATTCGTGAATTATCACACCCTTTTAAAATAAATTTATTTATCAACCAATCATATATATTATTCAATTATCTAATATATGTATGGAATTAAATCAGTGCATTAATATATCATTAACTAATTTAAAATGGAATCCATCATATCCTATTATAATAATAACTTCCTTAAATATTAGTATATAATTTTATAATCTACTTACTAATACCTATGTCTTATGAAACATGCACCAGAGCAATGGACCAGGCTTTATCCACTAGGGTATTTATTATTGGCTCGTGATCAAGTTTCAAGTGTAGATTTCAAGCTTAAGACCAGTCTTCGGATCAAGTTTAATAGCGCAGGTAGATCTGAAGGCTAAACCGACACATCCAACACATTTAGACATGCAAGATCTCTCATCCAAGCCATCCATCAGGTGGGCCTCACCGTGTAGATTCCATGCCCTATAAATCAGGCAGGCCCACTCATCACCGGGACTACACTTTATGTGAAAAAGAACAGAGGTCAGTTTTTTCTAAGCCGTTCATTGATATCTAATATTGTGACCCACATGATGGATGGCTTGAATTTCGCACACTTGTTCCACTCTGGCACACATGGAGGCGTGTACATGGGCTGCATTTTATACACATGAATTGCGTATTCTTTACAGATGGTAGGAACCACTTACTGGACGGATCAGATCTCACACACGTGTGCCACATTTGTAGATTCGTGGAGTGCATGGCCTACCTGCCACACCGTGAGGGCTCACCAAACCTCCAATAAGAATTGAAGGGAAGTATTGTAAACTCGGCTGTACGTAACACACGCTACCCTCAGGCTTTAGTTTACACTTGTGGAGCCAACATTTAAATGATCTGGACCGTTGATATATTCGGACCCATATTAGATTAACCATTCCCCAAGAATCTCCAAAATCGGATTATCATAGCCACATATCTTGAGATTTTCCTCACTGCAATATCGAACGTTGTCTTTCAATTCTTACTGATAAACTAAATGAATGAAAGGTTAGGATCAGTAGCCCAAAGATGAATTGATAGTATAGATCACTAGATCATGGGCCCCACTTGCATAAAACTGAAAACCGGAGTATGATGAGGCTATACACGGGCGTGGGATGCGTACCATTGGAAGCTAGAGATGCGGCATGAGAAAGGTGAAAAACGGATAGAAAGTCAAATGAATCGTACAAGCATTGCTTTCAAGAGCTCACGAGAACATGTCAACATACATTTATAAGGTGGGGATGATAAGGTAGATCGAGGAGCACTGGATTATGGTAGATCTATCTCTCTGAAGTGCACTCATTGGCATGGTGATGCATCAATCAGATCCGTCCATCTTTCTGTAACTGTAATGGATGATCTGTGATTAAGATCCAATTTTTTTTATTACCCATCATCTAGTTTAAACTATTTCTTCAGGACCATCAATTTTAGGGGAAGTTATGGACGGATGGGATAGACGCAATTAGCTTAGTTTGATTTATTTTCCATCCAAAGTATGGGGAACTAGATGGACGGTCCCGATTGATTATCCATTTGTCCATGCTTGCTCTGGAGAGATGGGTGTACCTTACCCTGGCACATGTATGATGAGCTGTTTTAAGCTGATAGGCTGATCTACATGGCCATCCAAACCGTTCATTCCGTGGGCCTGAGTGTGTAGATGGTCAATTTCTCAATTAATTGGCAATTTGTACTGAACTATTCACCAGATCGAATCAGATCAAACAGACGAGTCTGGGTGATTCCTACACCGTTTATCTTTTCTCCAGGTCATCTACAAGGTCGGACCCACCTCATGCACGATTTGAATGTTAAGCACGTGTGCCAGATGCTGTAGGTTTGGATGCGGTCGACTCAGTGATGGGATTGTGAGTGACTCAGTCTATTACTACTGAGTGACTCGGAAAGATTCCCTTTTGTATGCACATGAAATGCTTGTACACCTGCAAGCAGTTGTATGGGAAATTAACCTACAATCTTTTTTTAGTAGCATTGTAAGATTACCACATTTTCAAGTACAATCTGATAGAAAACATTCTGAAAGCATGTTGTGGGGCCCACGTCAACTGTACATCAGATCCTTCCCGTCCGTCCATCTTGTTCTCCCTTCCTCATGCTCAGCTTTAAGAAATTTTGGGACCCACGATAACTATACATCTGATCCACTCCGTCCATTGTGTTCTCCCCATCATGATCACACTAAAAACCAAAAATCAGGCTGATAAAAGACTTAAGTGGGCCACAAGGAAGAGAACATTATAAAGTCATGGCTAAGATCTATGAATTCACATGGTGTCGCCCACTTAGGTTTTGAAATGGCCTGATATTTTGGTTTGCCCGTTCATCCTAATGGTGCACACCTGATGGACGGATTAGATTCGATATATACATTAGGGAAGATTTTATTGGTGTGGTGTCCCCTCCCAACTGCTCCTTGTGGTGTGGCCCACCTGAACGGTAGGTATTCACGTGATTTTGCTCCACCTGAGCTTTGGAGTGGTCCAAGTCTCGGTTCGTCCCTTCATCCTTGTGGGACCCACCTGATGAGTGGGTTGGTGGCATATACGAAGCACGGTGGACCACAACTTCCATCTGGATTTTTTTATATATTGGTGGTCCCTCTCCCCAATATCCCCACTCTTCCCTTTGGTGTGGCCCACTTGAGTAATGGATCAGGATGGATTTTGGAACCCAAGTCTAAAATGTGGGGAGCCATCTAATAGACGGGTTGGATGGTGGTCCAATATCATGGTGTCCCTTTTATGGTAACCACCAAACAGACGGTCAGAATCGTTTGAATCAACGTGATTTTCGAGCTACACTCCATTGATCAGTGGGCCCCACCTAACTCAGGCTCGAGTCGTCTGAGTCTTGAAAGCTTCCCAAAGACTTTCCCGGACTTTGAAAAGAATGCGTGTGATTCTCATGCGTTGACCATGACTGAAGTGAGTCAACTCGTTTTACAACTCGTTTGACTGACTCGGCCGAGTCACCAAAGACGCTATGAATACTCACGTGAGTCGGACCGATACGATCTTTCTAAATCTCAGCTGGCATGCACTAATGGTTGAATGATCAGAACCGTTCATCTTACGGGAACTGCTACGGATGGGCGATTCAAAAGAGTACACCAAAGCCCATCCTTGGTAGTGCTGAGCAGATGGACGGTTACCATCATTCCATCGTCTCTTGATGTGGATTCCGTAGAGCGATCAGATCCAATTTCTATTCCGTGGTCCATCCTATCCAGATCATCTGGACGAAAATAGGGCCGGATGACTCGTAAGTTACCCCACATAGCACAGAAAAAAGAATGAACGGTTAGAAAAAAGACAGAGCATGATCAATGCTGCTCTAATCTCACACATGTGAGATATCAGCAAGTGTGCTCGCATGTAGCTGAGTCCTATAAGTCAGTGGATTTAGTAAATCTCGGTTCCAAAATACCAAAGAGATTCAATCCCACTTATACAGGAATTCTACCGGATCAGTACACACGCGTGCACCCTACCTACACGCAACTGCATCTGGTACGATGAGAAATGAGAAACATGTGGAAGATCCAAACAGTCTATCATGTGGGCCATATCTTTTAAATGTTATCTTCCAAAAAAATGACCACTTTATTAAACAAGTGGGCCACAAATTAAAGGATAAAACAAGAATTTTTCTCACCATCCATTTATTTTATTTCTCTGTGGTGTATCTGATGAGCAAAACTTCCAGAGTTTCCAGATAGGAAATCTACTAAGTGTGGCCCACTTGATGGACTGCTCAGATCTTGCATACTTCACTTATAGTAGCATCTACTTAAACGCGTGTGAGTTACAAACACCATCCTTCTCAGTATCACACAGTATTACAAAACACCATCCTTCTCAGTATCACACAGTATTACAAACACCATCCATCTCCGTAAATAGAAGTTGCTGTAGACAAGCAACGTGTGGCCCACCAAGATGATGTCAGTGAGAAATCCACACCATCCATCTCTTTCTACAGCTTAATTTAAGCACACCATCCAAAAAACGAGGTAGATTTAAAACTTGAGTAGACCACATGTGATACCACCCTGATACTTATATGCCATCCAAACCGTTAATTAGATCAAATGTTAATTAGATTGAAAACTTCCATAGTCTATGAATGTTTTAACAGTGGATGATCTATCTCAACCGCACATAAATAGTTTGGAAGCGTGCATTTGATATGCATGGGAATTCATGCAAATTGAAATGGATGTGATTTTGGTGTGAATCTGATTCTAATTCACACCAACTGCACTATCTTAAATGCACTAACTTTACTGATTCACACTAATTAGCACTGAATACATGCTCCCAAATGATCTTAAAATGGTCCACTTGATAGTTGGATTTCAACCATACATACATTTTGATGGGCCCCACAAAGCTTCCTTCTACAGTAATTTTCTGTTGGTGGGGGCACAGCCACACAAATGCCATCAAATCACCCCTAATCTCATCACAAAACTCCTAAAAAGGAAAGGACACTTTCAAGAAAAGTAGGAAACTGCTTGGTGGGCAGTTCTTGACTTTACCTCAATATCTTCTTCTCTTGGGAACCTCCACCACACATGTGCAATGTTCACACACTTAATTGTGATTAGGGATTTGTGACTTTTGGCCCACTAAAAATGGTCAGGTGGACCCATTCCAAAGGGGCAATTTGGTCATTACAAAATAATTTTAGGACCTCAATGCTCCACTACCACATGTGTGCAATGTTCCTACAAGAAAAAATCTAGTGGGCTGTGTATCTAAAGCTTTTCCACTCACTTTGTTGATTTTGTAAATGTTATCATCAACATCATCAATCTGGACCGTCCATTAGGTCGATCCTATTCTTCTTATGCAACCTTCCAAAAATCACAATGATCAGATCATCGTAACCGTCCATTTAGTGGCATCGGGAATTTGACGGACAATATTGTTCGTTATGAATAGGTCTCTAGGACCATCCGATCGCTGTGATTTTTATTGAATAGTTAGAGAAGAGTAGACTGGACATTATGGACAGTCCAGATAGATGATGTGGATGCAGACTAGTCCAAATGCAACTGGGTGCATTGCAAGGTTTCCAAACATGTCCTTACTAAGATCAGAGAATTGTTACTTTTGGCCCACTAACATGGCTAGATGAGCCCACCCTATAGGGGTAAATTGGGCATTATAAAATACCCAAGTGGGGTTTGACCCTAGGGAATTGTTACCTTTCACCCCCCAAAAGTGGTTAGATGGGCCCACTCCCACAAGGGTAATTTCGTCAATTACAAAATACCCATATCCTGACTTTCTACCTCCACCACATTGGTATTTGCTGATACACTGAATTGTTAATGTTTATCCACTTACAAGGGCAATTTGGTCATTGGGTGATTCTCTGTTCTTAGGCCCACTAGCTGAGTGATCCAAACCGTTGATGATGAGATACATAGCTGAATTGTTAATATCCATCCCCTTACAAAGGCAATTTGGTCATCCTGTGTGATTATCTGTTCTTAGGCCCACTAGCTGAGTGATCTAAACCATTGATGATGAGATACATAGCTGCTGGAGGGTGACTTTGAAATCTTCAACAAATGGAAAATCTTCCGGAAATTGACTGCTATGGAGCGGTCCATATTCAATGACGGGAAAAAAAGAAAAAGAAAAAAAAAGAAGATGTACTGTGATAGGATACCACATGAATACAGCCACTGAATCTAGGGTCACGTTCAGGTGATCCAAACCATTGATCTTGAGTAGATAGACGGCTGATGGTGGCTGCATAAATTTTTTTCAAGATCGTAAGATCTCATACTTTCAATCAGTGACCCACAAAACAACAGTTAAGGAGATTATCTATATTCATAAATGATCAATGGGTGAAATACTCTTTTTTGGTATCCATCATCAGAACAATGAGGCCCATGAAATCAACGGTTTGGATCACTGAAACATGACCCGAGATATATCTTATAACAAATATAGGTGGGAATGTATTGTGGCAAACCACAAGATAAGCTTTCCAAGACTTACACTAGTCAGGGAAGCTCCTTCCACCCCTTTGAAATTCTCAAGTGGGCCCCACCCAAATAAGGGAAATCTAGTCATTCAAGAAACTGATAAAAGAGGGTTGGAATCTTCAACTTTATGGGGTGAAATATCAATTCCCCAAATTAAAAATTATATTATCAAAGAGATATGCTCCAGTGGTCCAGAGCACTATAAGTTACAGTGCTCCTTGTTGCATTGGAACCAAGGACAGTCAAATCCATTCATCCAGACTCTTCATTAGGTCCAACCCAAATTTCAATGGCTACCATGCACAATCACATAAATATGGAAGGTCAAGATTGTTTAAAAAAAAGTAGGCCCCACCAACAGTTTTGCTATGCCATATCATGGATTGCTTATGATTCTAAAGAATCACTTTTCTTAGGCACTTGTAGCTATCCCATCCATGGCTTGGATCAGATCATCCAATTGGTGAAAATTTTAAATGGTAGTTCAGGAAATGTATTCTGGATTTAATAGACGGTTCAGATTCATCCATCTGATAATTCAAGTGGACCAACTCAAATTAGGAGCACCATAAACTTGAGAGCACTGAAGCATTTATCATAAAACTCTATATTTTCAACTTCCAATTCATAGCAAAGCCAAAAGTCTATGTACATAGAGCTTCTTTACAATATCCTGTCCACCTTTCAGAGCCGTTGGATCTTCTTTTCATCACACAGCTGCTGAATGACAAAATGACAAGAATACCCTCCAAGTAAAGGACTTCAAAAAAAAAAAAAAACAGAGAAATTGTTTCACACTGCTATTGAACTGTACCCCTACACATACTCATATCTGTAATTAGAACAGAGAAAACAGAACTCAAAACCCAAAATTAGGATTTTTCAGACCCAAATTACTCAATTCTAGTAATGAATTTCACTTACTGAATTGTGTTAGTGAGATACATACTCCTGATCAAGGCCCATTGTCTGATCATCATCATCTGTGATCATCGGCGGCAGCTCGTTGAGGTCGAATTCGAGAATCCGGCGGCCTGATTTCGTTCCATCGTCCTGTAATGCAGCCGATCGGCGGCCTGCCTTCGTTTCATCATCCTGCGACGTGATCGAGCTTGCCGGCGGCTCGGCGTGGCCACTCCAATGGCACCTCTGGTGGCCGCCGAGGGCCTGACCTGAGGGGAAGGACTTATCACAGATCTTGCACTGGTGAAGCGATGCAGCTAGCTTTGGCAATTGATCATGGGACCGCGGCGAGCCGCCTGAGTAATCGGCAGCTATGATTGTATCGCCGTCGTATTCGAGATCGCCACCGACGTCGTTCTTCCCTTTCTTGTGGCTGGCTCTGTGCCCACCCAATGCTTGATGAGTAGAGAAGCTCTTGTTACAAGTGCTGCAATGGTATCGCCGTGCCGCCGGCGGTTTCTTCTTCGATTCGGTCAGAAGCTCGTCGGGAACTGTCTTCAAAGCTCTGATCTTTCTCTGCTTCCTCATTATCTTCTTCTTAATTACATTCGACCCATAATTCAGCTGCTTCATTGGTCTGTTGTAGTTCATGTTCTTACTCTCTGATTCCTCACTGTTCTGGTCTTCATCATAGAACCCATCTGAATTTTCCAACTTAGAATCCAAATTCATCAATTTAGGATCACACCCATCTCTCAAAACATCGATTTCTGTCTTCTTCGACACTCCGTTTTCAGCTCTGAATTCCTCATCTCCCACCTTCCTTTTCTTCTTCTTAACTGAGGACAATTCAAGAGGATCTCCTTTTGAAAGCATCAGTAGATTATATACAGCGTCTTCGATTGATTCCTGCAGTTCTTCATTTAAATTCGTTTTCTCTGCAGCTGCGACAGGGACTGTAACTTTCCTCGGTCTTCTTGCAGTCACAGGCCAGCTGGTCAGTGATCCTAAGTGATCGGAAGCAGAGCTCTCCGTCATCGTATCTGAATCGACCTGATCATCCAAATTCCTGCCTGCAGAACCGGATCCTGCTGGAGATGAGCTGTTTTTAAAGATCAACGGCGGGTGAATTCCTCTCCATGGCCTATCTGGATGGCATCTCATATGACCGGAGAGCGATTTCATAGACATGAACTTCTTCTCGCAGACACAACAAACGAATTTTTTCTCAGTGGACGACACTAACTGATCGTTCTCTCTTTCATCGGGATTTTCATCGGCTACATTGTCAGCATCATCTGCAAAATCATTATCTTGATCGTTCTTGAGCTGGAAATTGTCTACTTGATCAGAACCGCCAGCTCTCACACGACAATCCAAATCCTTTCTGGCGAAGCCGACATCGTCATCGCATCCGTGCCGCTGATAGGATTTCAGATTCTTAATCTTGAGCACGAACCTTGCATTCTTTTGCTTTCCCTTCTCAGGAAGAGATCTCTCATCCGAACCCGATGCCGTTTCCAACTCTTCTTCCATCTGATCACCAAAAAATTATGATATTTTCCTTTCAGATTACAAAATCTCTAGGGATTTGAAACAAAAACCAAAATTCCCGACGACCCAATTCAGAAAAACAGCTTGGGTTTTGAAATTTCACAGATCAGTGATCGAAAGAATAGAGGAAAAAACGGCAACCCAGCTGGAAAAAACCTCAAAAACAGCTAGTCTTTTAATCTGAGAGATCCGTAAGAAGGAAACCCAAAAAGAAAAAACAAAACAAGAGCCCAGCTGAAGAGAATACCTTCTTGTTGAGTGATAGAGACGTATGAATCGAGACGAGAGAAAATCTCAGCTACCAAGATCAGAAAACAGCTCCTTCCTGCAGATTTCTTCCTCAGAAAGATCTGAAAAACAGCTTAATACGATCAAAGACTAAGAAAATACAAAAAACCCAGTTAGGAAAAAAGCTCCAAGAGAAACCCAATGACTCAAATCCCTTAAAACCTCTCTCTCTCTCTCTCTCTCTCTCTCTTGTGAAGCTTGACTGTCACGTTCTAAAGCCTCATTGTATTTCTATTCTTGTTCTTGGTATTCCAACATTCTGCGGACTACTGAAGCTAATTCATACTCAGCTGGTCTGGCTACGCTAAAGGAAGATCTGAACCGTTCAATAGATAGTCCGTACTAAGATTAGTAGACCCATTTACGCTACTTTCCAGTCATTGCGTAATGAACGGTCTAGATTGTAATTCATCTTTTAAATGGTTAGGATTATCTTTACATAAAACGAAAACCGTCCATGGTTTATACAAGTGGAGGATGAGCTTTTGAAGGTGGGTGTTGTGCTGACCGACGTGGCTTACCTTGCGGACTACAATTTCACTTCAGTAGAGCAGTTCAAGAGGTGGGGCCCACCTAGATTAGATAAGGGTCCAATGTACGTTACTTTACAGTCGTTGGATAGTGAACGGTTTAGATTGAGGCAATCTTTTCAATGGTTAGGATCAGTTTTATATAAAAGGAGGGCCGTCCATGGGCTTCTATGGTGGAGGCATGAGGTTTTGAAGGTGGGGGTCGTGCCGATCGACGTGGCTTACCTTGCGGAGTACGGTTTCACTTATGTAGTTCGCAGGACTACCTATCATTTTAGATTTTACCTTTTTAATAAATTTCCTTTCCTATTTTGTAGGGGAATTTCCTTCTTGGTAGCAAGGCGGTTCCTCTGCAACTGCTTCGAGAGTAAGCTTCCTCCACAATGTGCTACGGGTGGGACCCACCTGAGCTTACGTATGTCATCCAATCCGTCCATCAGGGTAATCCCACTACTAGATTTCGAGGGCCCACAAAATCAGACCGATCCAACCATCATGATTTCCACCATAAGAATTTGAAAGTTTTTGGACGGTTGTCAATTGTTTTATATGGTGAGACTACCGTGTTGTTTAAAATCAATCCAATCCATGAATTAAGTGAAAAATATCGTGATAAACATATTCCCAAAAACTCATCACTATAAAATCAATATGTGGACCACACCATAGAAAAAATTGAAAACCATCCAAAGGCATACAAATTCATGTAGAGGCCTAATTGATGGTTTGATCATCCTGATTTTTCAATCATAGAAATTTCACGGTGGATATATCCTGATGGACTGTTTTGATCATATCAAAAACCCAAGTGGGCCCCACTTGTAGAGCTTTTAGAGTAAGCTTGATATCATGTACTGTACACCAAGTTCCTTCAGTAGGGCGAAACTACAGATACCGACTTCGGATTTTGTTAGGGAGTGGAGGCGATATAACCGGAATATGGTATAGCAATCGATCTACCGTACAAAAGATATGGTGAGATTTAAATCCGTACCGTCAATCTTGTGGGGTATATCATGGATGATACGATTGTTCAAAATGCACCAATCAGAAAATAGTATACTCGGAGTTTTTTTACTTACACGTAATGAATGTCGACCGTTAACTGATTTTGTTATCAGACGGCTACGATCATTTGATCTTTGTGTATGTCAGTGAAATTTCCATCTAACGGTGTAGAATCTAGATGGACGGTAGCAAATGATAATGCTACCCTGCCAGATGTACAGATGTACTGTAGAGATAGAAGATCTACCGTATTTCAGTTCTATCGTCTCCATCGTATCTTCTCCGTATGTGGCTAGATGAAAAGTCTTGGGTCCCTGTAGCGTGTACGGCAGGGCGACCGTACAAGTAGAGGGGTCCACCACCCTGCCTCTATATTCAAACCATCCTCGCCGTTCAGTTCTTGATCGTAGCCGTTCAATAGGTGGGCCATGAGCAAAATCTCTCTCCCTACAAAATATCTCTTGATTGACTTTCTCACACGCACCAACTGAAGAGAGGCGTGTCTTAGGAGGATCCAAACACTTCAAGATGTGGGTCCCATTGTTGATAAGCCATAAGAAAACTACTTCACCCCATTAACGATCCTAGCCATTCAATCACCAAGCTTGAAATTGTACAGTTGTTTCCAGCTCTAGAATATGGGAAGGAGACATATCAATCGTGACCGTCCGTTTTATTACCCATACTCCAGATAACAAAGGGTTGAAAGAAAACAAACAAATCATAATCCTATCCATCTAATCACTATCTTCAAAACCAATGGTAAGATTAACGTTGACTACAGCTTAGATGGAAGACCCAATCGATACATCCCCAATAGCCACGTGTCTAACATATCGTTTGAGATATTTCACGGTGGGACACTTTTCAACGGTTACGATCAACGTTACACATGCGCGGATCACAAATAGTCGATGATCCCGCAAAGCACGGTAGTGCATTGATTTCCTAATTTAGTGGGGTTTGAGGATATGGGAAGAAGAAAATTCGCTTGAGTTTCCAAAGAAAAATAAAAACCGATTTTAGTGCTAATCTGTCTTAATTGAATTAAAAGCTAAGGAAGGTTTGCGAAGAAGATGCATTACTTTTCGGTTTTCAAAGCTGCATTTATCTTCGTCCGCCCTTGCGTAACTCGCGATTGGTGACTCGCGCATTAAGAGCTGTATTATGTGATTTTTTTATTTAATCTACACCGTCCATTAGATAGGCCGAGTCATTCTCGCCTTGGGAGGGTAAAATCAAGACCATCTAGAAATCCGAGATTCCACACCGTTGGAAAAAGTTGAAATGGAATGGTTACCGTTAGTTTTGTGTAGGGGCAAACGGGAGCGGATTGGGTGTTACGTGGGGTAATATGTTAGTGGATGTTGCCCTGAACATGGGGCCCACCTTGATGCAAGTGTTGTATATCCACACCGTACATTATTTTTTCCATTTCATTTTTTGGAATGTTGTTAAAAATAAAGCATATCCAAATATCAAGTGGACCACACCACAGGAAACAATGGTCAGTGAACACCCATGATTAAAAACTTCCTAAGGCCCACTGTAATGTTGATTTCCTATCGTTGATCTATGCCACACAGACCTAGATGAAAGTAGAACACAAATGGAAGTTTTTAATCGCAGCCATTGATTTCTATGGTGTGGTCCACTTGAGATTTAGATCTGCTTTATTTTATAAATGTCCACTAAAATTGAGCTGAAAAAACTGATGGACAGCGTGGATATACAACACATACATCAAGGTGGGCCCCACGGTCAGGGCTTCAGGCATTGAGCTCTTACCTGGTGTTTCTATGCAATCCAATCCAATCATCTGCCCTGCCTTATTGGGATGAAATAACAATCCAGAAATCAATGTATTTTAGGAAAATCAGGTGGGCCATACCACGTGAATATATATGTTTTTAAATATAATTCCAAGGTATGGCCCATATGAGTGTTTTATCAACCTGAATTTTAGCATCAAGATTAAATAATAGATGATGCACCTGATGAACGGTTGGATTTTATACACGTTACGTCATTTCTCTCACGTTAGTGAAACTCACCCCGAAAGGTACGTACGCGATGTAAGCAGGAGTCTTCCTCTATCTTTCGTACGCCCTCTCTCCCTCTCTCGTCTACGCTTCCGGCTTCTCCCACACGGTGTTCTCGCTTTCGTGGTTTTTTACGATTTTGCCACCTCACGGTACTCGGGCTTTCAGTTTGTGCAACTTGGGCCAATGATTTATTAATCCTGACCGTTGGTTCGCTTCGATCTACCATGGATGGACCATCCCCAAAACTTTCCCAAATTAAGAGACCTAATACATGAATTCTTCCTTTTATTGTATTTCTCTTTTCAACAGTTAACTTACATGATACGAAAAAAAAAGGTTATGGTATTGAGGAAATTTCTCTTGTGAGAAAAACTGACGGTCTTGATCAACGAATGGTGGGCCCGGCTAGTTCAAACTAAAAACCGTGTATTAATACACGTCCTGGGGATCGAGGATCATGGCACGCTTGATTCACGGGCACTCAGAAATTTTACACGTGGCACGCGTTACCGAAATTAAACCGGCTGGATCGCTGGGCCCACAAAGTAAAAAATCCAGATCGGTTGGGTAATAGTAACCCTTGATTCATCAACACGTGTTTGTAGAAAAAGATTTTCATTTCTGACCGTTGAAAAGATATTAACCAATCAGCTAGTGAGATGATCAGAAAAACATACTTTCGGGTGCCCCGCCACGTATGCATTTTCTAAGTAATTTTCACGTGCCTGCGTATCATCCGTCATACTCTTCCAGAGCATCAAATCTTTCATCTTTCCGCAATTAATTGTGCAGGTGCAGTGCATGCGATAACGATGGACGCGGTTCCTGAGCGAGGATGCTGGGTGGGGCCCACTGAAATGTATACAAGAAATCCATTCCGTCCATCCGTTTACCGAGCTCGTGCAACCAAAAATGAAGTAGACACAAGTAGAGGGTGTACATTGAGTCGAACTGAATCGAGCTAAGGCCAACTCGACAAGGCTCGGCCACTAGCTAACCTCAGCTCGAACTGGGCTCGGCCCGGTCCTCGAGCCTGACTGGCCAACTTGGCTAGGATTGTTCAGCCGCTCCGCCAATTTGAGCCAAGATCGAGCCGAGTCCTCTATTGCAGCATTTTCATAAACACCTATACTTTACCTTTAAAATCTTATTATATTTGAAATAGCAGCAATGTTTTTAGCGGTATTTTATCAAACATATTCTAAGCAACATAAAAATCAAGAAAAAAAAAAAGTGTTTGTGAAAATCAATATCAAAATTATCAATCATTTCATGAAACACTTGATGAGCAACAACAATATCAAAGTTATCAAAGTAATTGAGTCATCAAACTGGTTTGATCTGAGTTCGATTCAAGCTAGGCTTAGCTCGAACTCACTTCAAACTCATTTTCAAGATTTTTTTTTTTTTTTAAATCAACTTGAACTCAGCTTCGAACCGTGTTAAATCAAGCTTTTTTGAGTCAGGTAACCGAACTAGCCCGGTTCGTATACACCTCTAGATAGAAGACTCAAGTGGGTCACACGATAAGGAATTTTGGAAAAGAAATTTATGCGGTTTAAACCTTCTTGGGCTCCATCTTAATGTTTATATGCTATCCAAACCGTTAATAAGATCATTCCCAATGGAATGAAGTGAAAATACAAACTAAAAATAAAAAATAGCATGATAGAAAACTTTTATAATCATAAGAATACTTCAACGGTGCTCACTGAATTCCCACTGTGGCCCGCTTGAGTTTTGGATAAACCTCATTGTTGGTCACACGTCTTAAAATGAGCTCGAAAAACGGATGGACGGGGTGGATTTCTGACAAAAATCTCGGTGGGCCCCACCCAACATCCTTGCGCAAATCAAACGTAGATAGCAACATGCTATCAAATAGAGAGGAATAAAGGAATGATCTGACAGTCAAAATCATCCAATCGTTGTGATTTTCTGACTGAGTGGGACCCACGATCTGAGTGGTTGGGATTAACCAGCATGTCAGCATGTCATAAAGGTAGCAAGAGTAGAAAATTTTAAAATAATAATAATAATAAAATAAATAAATAAATAAAAACGTCGCTCGCATGGAATACTTCTTTCGTAAGGATTATCACACGACGCGGTCACACGCTACGTACGCGGAAGATGTAAACAACATCTCGACCGTTCATCTGGGGGGTCCTTACTATTAGCCGTCCATTACCAAAATAATAAGGTTAAGAGAATATATCAGTGGCTTGACCCGAGTAAGAAATGAGAACCACCCGTTTTAGGGTGGGCGATGGATGATCCATGGTGGGTCCAGCTAGAAAAAGTGAAGAGATTTTCTATCCATTCAACGTCAACGTCCAACTCGAGTATTCCCACGCGATCTTACGTTGGAAGGTTTTGTTGTTTTTAGAGGTGGGTAAGTCCGTTTCAGATCAAATGGTAAAGGACAGGTGATCCCACATCCACTAGAACCGTACACGTGTCAATAGTCTACGTGGTGGGCCCCACTTGAGAGATGGGGTGGCCCAGGTCGTCCAAAAAATCAATGGTTTTGAATGTGTTGTCGATATTAATAATATCGGCCCATATTATCGCAGCTATAAATTACAATTAAAATATTAAAAATTTCTTTAGATATAGTTGATAATATCAAATTAATTATATCAATAATATCATGCGATATTTCTACGTATTACGTGTTATTGTAAGGATTTCTTTATAAACTTCTCCCAATACTTTCAATACATACATACAATACATGTATGTAACATTGTGGCACGGCCTGGTAGGTAAAAAAAAATTTAAAAAAAGATTCAAAAATAAAATATAAAAGACATTTAAAAAAAAATAGTCTTACTGGAATGAATGTAATGGGTATAAGTGTTTTTTTAATGCATTGTTTGTGTTTTAGCTCGATTTATTAATTATATAACTTTTTAAATATACATGTATATTATTTTAGTCCTAGGATATACATTTTCTAGGGAGTTTATACACACACACATTGTTAGTCTGTTTTCTCGTATTATTTTAATACGTGATCAAATCCAAATCTTAGGTAGACCACACCATTGGAAATATTTTAGTAAGTGATTATTAAAAAAAAATTGTGGGCTATAAAAGTTTTGAATCTAGCGGATCTTAATATTTTCCCTTCATCCAGGTTTGATTAACTTTATCAATGAGTTAGATGGAAAAGAAACATTACCATGGGTTGTACTATGTCTCCTAGGAATTTTTTTAATGGTGGGCATTTAGTCACCATTGTTTCCTTTGGTGTGGTCCACTTGAAATTTCGAACTATTCGATCGTCATTTTTTCCTTTGGTGTGGTCCACTTGAGATTTAGATCCACTTAATTTTTAAGAACAAGTCCTAAGTTAAGCTGAAAATATAAATAAAATGCATAAATATACAACACATCATTAAGGTGGGCCCCACGGTAAGATAACACCCACTAAAGTGTTACTTGGGTACCACTTAACCTGCTCCCTTATTTTTGGACCCATACAAAGAAAACTTAATTATCATGCATTGTTTTTAATATTTTGGGTTTTAAAGTGTATAATAATGTTTCTTTCAACATATATTAAAATTTCATCATTTTTTTAATGTTTTCTTCTACGACTATACATTATCACACACACATTTTTTACACGTGAGACCCATGTATTTTCATCTTTTAAAATGTAAAATACATGCATAGATACCGAAATTGAAAATACTGGCTTAGATCACTCTCTATATATACTTTCCACATGATAGAGATAGGCGAACAAGAACAATTAGTACGGTAAAGCAAGAGAAATGGACAATTACCCAAGTGGACCATCCACTATATTTGTGTGGCCCACCATTGTCACTAATACAAGTTAGCACTTGAAATTAAAAGGTTGAAATTAAATGGCTATTAATTCACAATCAAATAGAAAAAAATGATCCAACGGTTAAAATCACCTAATTCAGTGGGCTTTCACACCAGGTATTAGCAGCCTATTGAATGGAGTAATTTCCAAAGGTGAGGTCCATTGTATCTAGATGGCCCACTAACTACAATTTTCAGTAGTCATGTGGAGTACTATAACCCAAAGCAATTTCTACCTCTTTTTCTCTCCCTTTCCCCTACTGTTTCGCCCTTTTCCTTTGACTCGTTGACCCGACTTTTGTATCGGTACTGGGGCCGAATCTTCCTTGGTGGCCAAGACTCCAACATTTTCAAATGACAAAACTACCCCTGACCTCAATTTTGATAGTTGACACGTGTGGTTGGGTAATCCAGACCATTGATTTGTTGTGTCCCACTGTTGATGGAGTATAGGATAAAGAAAATTTTTGATAAGACATTCTTTAGGTTTGGATTTTTGGTGTACAGATGGACGGTTGAGAACAGAAGTACAACAAGGCGTCGTATAATGCGACTGAAAAAGATCCGATCATAGATTGTTTGGATCTTCATCCCTGATGGACATCAACGGCCTGGATTAGAGACCCATGTCCCCCACTTGTCAGAATTGAAATCACGTGTATAATGGGCAAAGATTTACGCAATGCATGAACTAATACCGTCCATCTAGTGGACCTACCATGGATGGACTAGGATTCAAAAACTCACATCGAATCGGACAGATACAACCATCCAATAGATGGCCTCAAAACCAACGGTAGGAAACAAATATGATGATGATCAACGGTTGTTATTCAATAAGTTTGAAAAGAAAAGTAATGTAAAGGGTCATCAATTAGTGTGGTTTTTGAGCCAGTGGTCATCCACAGCCAGTAAATGAATGGTCCCAATTCACTCTTCCCGGCCACGTGTACGGTCATGAGGCTCTACCACTTTCCACCTACAGTCCGGGAAAAAATCTAGTGACAACGACCATTAAGATCCATAAGGGGCACTTTCGTCATAAAAAAAATCTCCTTTTATTTTCAGTCATGACAAGTCAAAACAGAAACCAATGCTTTCCAACATTGAGGTCTCGTTGTTAGCTAGGCCATACGTGTGGATGATGTGAACCGTTCAAGACGTGGGTCTCAACATGAATATGACTCATTGCATTCGGTCTATGGATTACCATTTCTTTAATGGAAGGACCACATGCTAGCATTCCATACTTGAGAACTTTTGTGGGGCCCACTATGATACGTGTGTAGCATTCAAACCGTTCATTGATCCTAAAAATCAAAGGAATAATGTAAAAAATCAACACTTAAAACCTCCAGAATCATTTAGGGTGGTCCACCTGAGTTTTGGATGGACCTGATTTTTGGGGTATGTTTTCGTATGGTGGGCTCCACATACAATCTTGAATTTTCTATGGTTAGTTGAGTTTTGGATTGATTGATTTTTGGACTATCGGACTCTCATGGTGGGGCACACCAAACCTGATGAATTGACGGATGGGATACATAGATTGAAGTGGGCCCCACATTACTGGGGGTCACTTATATTGGACCATAATCCTTCATGGAAAACCATTTTCTCAGGGTGCTAAGAAAGATCAAACACGCATGTTTGAAAGATTCAGTAGAAATGAGCCGTGTGAATGACTTAGTCATTGTGACATTTCATCTAGTATGGTTTTTAGACTTAGTGACTCAGATTGACTCATTCAATCTAAAATCAAAGATGTGATTGCCCGAATTGGAGGCACGACTCATGGTATTGAACTCTATCGGGTAGTATCAACACAGAGTTGACTAAGACTAGCCAGTATTAGACTCATCCAAGCCTTAAAACCACACCATGCATTGTACCATTCTAGTAAATTCAAAGATTACCTGATCATGACCGATGTATGGGAGGATTCAAAATTGGTTTTGCTATGCATGTGTGAAGTAGACCATCCAACCTCGACTCCAAAGTTCTAATTAGATATGATCATATGCTTTGTCCATATCCAGCTAGAAAACATGCATCCTTCAACCTTTTCTTCTGTATGAAAGACAATTGGAATATGTTCTTGGTTTCAAAGATGAGAGCGTTGTAGGTGTGATTGATTTTCTTGGGGAGTTGAGTGGTTTTGAAGAAGTTATGGATGAAGATGGCTATATATAAGCATAGAATCTCCTAGTACTCTTGGAAATAGGTTAGAAAATCATCTAACACAACTCATTTGGTTTTTTCTTTAAATGAAACCAGAGAAAGTAGGTTTGGAGGTAACACAGCCCATTTGGGTGTTTCAAAAAGAGGGGAATGGGTTTGGAAGTACCCCAAATTGAATTTCATCGAATTAACTCATAAGGTGTTTTTCAGTTTTTAGTTTTGGTAATAGGTTAGAAAACCACATGGACCAGGAACCTTGAGCAAGCAAATTTGGTGGAGAGTTGTTTTAGTAGGAAATCCTAAAACAACATTGCTAGCCTTTTATTTTCCTCCTTACACCGTCATCTAACACAACCCATTTGGGTTTTTGATATTGAAATCAAAGGAAATGGGTTTTGAAGTAAAACCAAATTGAATTTCATCAAATTAAATCATTTAGGCGTTCCGTGCCACAATGGTAGACTCTGCAAAGATTCAACACAAGGTCACAGATTCAAGCACCCCTTGTGGTGTGAGTGCGTGAGAGTGTGTGGGGGTGGGTGTGCGTCCTGCATGTTTAAAAAAAAAAGAAAAAAAAGAGGCTTTTCATGTTTACTTATAGTAAGTTTAGAAATTGTTTTAGTTTGAAATTCTAAAGGGATGTTTGTTTGTTAAATTTTCATAGTAGATGGTGAGGAAAAATAGGGGGACATCTGCCTTGAAAAATGCGTACACTCCAGTGAGCTTTAGTGAGGACAACTTGTGGGTCCCACCCTAATGTATGTATTGTAACCATACCATCCATCTATTTTACCAACTCATTTTAGAGCATGAGCCAAGAAATGAGGCAGATTTAAGGCTCATGTGAACTATAGCACAAGAAACAAAGAGTAATGACATCTACCGTTGAAAGCTTAAATCTTATAGGGCTCACACTAATGTAGATCTTTCGTCCAATCTATTTGTATGGTTGTAAAAACATGGAAGACTCGAAAACATAAATATAAACTTAGTTCAAAACTTGTATGGCTCACAAGAAGTTTTCAATGGTAAGCCTTTAACTGCCCTTATTTCTTAGTGTGTTGTGCACTTGTGCTATGGATCTGTCCAAATTTTTGGCTCATGCCCTAAAATGATCTAGTAAAATGGATGGAGGGTGTAGTTCAGATACATACATCACAGCTAGTCCTATGAATATTACTACTTTTTCTCGACATTACCATCAAAGCCAATTAAGAAGTCATAACTCTCAACGTCATATGATAGGGCTGGCTATAACTACTACTATAAATAATGATGGCATATTTACCACCATTTATAATGATAAATGAGAAAACACCAAGCCATAAAACAACCTTGTTAGGCTTCTATTTTCCTCACACAAAGTCATCTAACATTACATAATTCATTTGGGTTTTTGAAACTAAAACCAAAGGGAATGGGTTTGGAGGTAACGCTACCCATTTGGGTATTTGAAAATGAAACTAGGATTGGGTTTGGAAGTACCCCAAATCAAATTCCATAAAATTAACTCATTAAAGTGTTTTTCATTTTTACTTTTGGTAATAGGTTAGAAAACCATCAAGACCATAAACCTTAAGAAAACCAATTTGATGGAGAGCTAGGGAATCCTAAAATAACATTTCTAGGCTTCCATTTCCCTCCTTACACGAAGTTATCTAACACAATCCATTTGAGTTTTTGAAAATGAAATTAAAGAGAGTGGATTTGAAAGTACCCCAAATCAAATTTCATAGAATTAATCCATTCAGAGTGTTTTCATCTTCACCATGTGCGGTGTTCAAAAACAAAACCCAATTGGGTAGATTTCCGTTTCTTCACTTCAAACCTAACTCATTTTGACTAGTTGAAACTGGCAGGAGTGCGGGTTGCTGGGGTGCATAGAACCTGAACATGGAAGAAATTTCTACGAAGAAAGCTCTCTAAATGGCATCTTTATTTCTCAAAAAATAATAATATAATAATAAATTCATGAAATAGCCAAAATACCCTCATGAGTATTCATACAAGAGGAAATGGTACCATCACATTCCTTCAATAAGTACCCAAACTTCTAATTCGAGAGGAGCCCTAGTTGACCATTCATTATGTTTTAGTGGGCCCCACATATAATCACACTCAATCTAACGTGCACATCAAAATCAAATTTCATCGAATTAATTCATTCAAAGTGTTTTCATCTTCACCACGTGTGGCATTCAAAAACAAAACCCAATTGGGTAGATTTTTGTTTCTTCACCTCAAACCCAGCTCATTTTGACTAGTTGAAACTGGCACGACCACATTGTTGGGGTGCATAGAACTTGAATATGGATGAAATTTCTACGAAGAAAGCTTTCTAAATGGCATCTTTATTTCTCAAATAATAATAGTATAATAATAAATTCATGAAATAGCCAAAATACCCTCATGATCGTATTGATACAAGAGGAAATGGTACCATCACATTCCTTCAATCAAGTACCCAAACTTCTAATTCGAGAGGAGCCCTAGTTGACCGTTCCTTATGATTTAGTGGGCCCCACATATAATCACACTCAGACTAACATGCGCATCACAATCAAATTTCATCGAATATATTCATTCAGAGTGTTTACATCTTCACCACGTGCGGTATTCAAAAACAAAACCCAATTGGGTAGATTTCCGTTTCTTCACCTCAAACCCAGCTCATTTTGACTAGTTGAAACTGGCACAAGCGCGTTGTTGGGGTGCATAGAACCTGAATATGGATGAAATTTCTACGAAGAAAGCTTTCTAAATGGCATATTTATTTCTCAAATGATAATAATAATAATAAATTCATGAAATAGCCAAAATACCCTCATGAGTATGCATACAAGAGGAAATGGTACCATCACATTCCTTCAATCAAGTACCCAAACTTCTAATTCGAGAGGAGACCTAGTTGATCGTTCGTTATATTTTAGTGGGCCCCACATATAATCACATTCAGACTAACATGTGCATCACAATCAAATTTCATCGAATTAATTCATTCAGAGTGTTTTCATCTTCACCACGTGCGGTATTCAAAAACAAAACCCAATTGGATAGATTTCCATTTCTTCACCTCAAACCCAGTTCATTTTAACTAGTTGAAATTGGCATGAGCGCATTGTTGGGGTGCATAGAACCTGAACATGGATGAAATTTCTACGAAGAAAGAAGCTTTCTAAATGGCATCTTTATTTCTCAAAAAATAATAATATAATAATAATTTCATAAAA
This sequence comes from Magnolia officinalis, assembly GCA_021015155.1. Lineage (NCBI taxonomy): Eukaryota > Viridiplantae > Streptophyta > Magnoliopsida > Magnoliales > Magnoliaceae > Magnolia > Magnolia officinalis. Next base: position 558,508 of record JAJHSJ010000015.1, read on the forward strand.
TAGCCAAAATACCCCCATGAGCATGCATACAAGAGGAAATGGTACCATCACCTTCCTTCAATCAAGTACCCAAACTTCTAATTCGAGAGGAGCCCTTGTTGACCGTTCGTTATGATTTAGTGGGCCCCACATATAAGCACCAACATTCAAACCCACTCAATATTCAAAGACTATGTCTAGATTTCGTTAGAAGGAAAAAAATGCAAAGAAGTTGGTTTGTTTGGGAAAATCTTGGTCAATATAAATCCAACCTAATAATCAGACATTCTTAGCCACTGTCTGAAGATTCGGACCGTCCATCCAATGGGTCCAACTTGGGATGGGCTGAGGTGCAAAAACAATTCAGCCAGACTAATGTGATGGTTCAAGGTCATTTTTAAAATGGTGGTGAATTTTCATCCAAAAGTGGTGGGGCCCATTGTAAAGAAAGCATACCCCAAAGAAATTGACTGACGTAATATCAGCCATTGAGTTTAGACTGTTGACTTTTTTTGACCGTTCATTCAATTGACGGCTATTGAAGGGTTATGATTTCTACCATCCGTTCAGTTTCATTTTCTGTCCACAATGAGGCCGAGGTTTTGGAAAGCTGGATTGGAATGGTAGATGCGAAAGGTGGGGTCCATGGTAGACGGGTAACTGCCATTTTGAAATGGTGGTGAATTATCGTCATTGCACTATCACCCATATCTTAAAATATACTAAGTGAAGTTGATTTTGAGATAACTGTCTTGATATTATTTCTATCAATCTTCTCCTTTTAAACTTATTTTATTTCAATTTTCAAAAATTTATCTTATTTTAGTGTAGAAGGTATATTCAATTATTGTTTTAGTGAAGCTAGGAACTAATACGTAATTCGTTAGGATCTGTGGAGTCTGATTATCAGATATGTGCTCTTCATCTAGCCAGAACTTTCAAGTGTTGAGTTCCACACTGAGTTGGCTGACTCGTGGATAGTTTTATAATTTAATATGGAGTTTTATATTAACCTTAGTTCATTTGGGCGCGCGCGCGCGCACACACACACATATATATATATAATGAGATAAAAGAGCGCCCATTATATTAAGAGTTATTAAGAGTTGCTTCTTTGCTTATTATACTTTTAAGAACAGTGGGTCGGTGTGAATTAGTGGATATACCAAAAGAAACCATATAAATTTATGTGTTGTGATTTGTATTTGTATTTTCTGTTTTTTTATTTTATTTTTAATATTATTCTATTCGTAGACATCAAAGGATAATTTCCCAACATAATAGAGAAATGAAGAAACTTAAAGTAAAAATATTAGATTCACAAGTCAAAATCTTGACTTGTAAGGCTAATATCTTAAAATATATATATATATATATATATATATATATATATTTCAACAAGTGTAAATGAAAAAAGATAATAATTTGTCTTTGAAATATAATAAACTCATAGTTTGTAATTCCATCCAAAGATTTGTATTTCTAAGTGTTGAATAAATCAATAACAATCGACATTGATACGCCTAACATGAATGATTTCAAAAGAAATAAACCTCACAAATTTTATTATTTAAAAAAAAAAAATTTAAAAAAAAATTTTAAAAAAAAAAGAAAAAAAAAAAGCAAAAGGATAGAGATAACAATATAAGGCTAAAGATGACTTGATCAAGAACACTTCATGGACAATGATGTTAGGTATATATGGATTTGAAGAGACAAGTAGTGAATTAGATGTTACTCGGCCGGGCGACATTAACTAAGGTGTTACCCCGACGTCGCGACATTTCATTCACATGCAGAAGCTACTAGAGTAGGCCCATCAACTTGTATAGGTTGAATGCCTACTTAACCCGTCTCTTGCAGGCATTGTATGCGAATGAAGTATTCTTGTGCCCAAGCAACCCCACAGCTCATGCCTGAATGTGCCAGCGACTCTCACCAGTGTTCATGTAGAAATTTAAATTCAAGGCCAAAACCGTTTTTATGGCATACGAAAACTTCTAAAAAAGTCTTCAAATATAAAGTATTTATTTATTTTCCAAAATAATTATTTTATTTTTAAGTTTTATATTTCTTAAGAATACAACAAGAATATGATATTTGTAAGCAATTCAATGAATCACTTAAGGTAACATATACTAGTTATCTGGGGCTCACCACCTTGTAAGTATGAATAATACTCCATAAATAATCTGATGGGCCTTCTTATACTCAATGTATAGCCCCAAACGCATCTTGATCAAAAGCTAATGTGGCCCAAACCATAGCAAAAAATGTAAAGTTGTGCATAACCCACTTAGTTTACATGGTGTGTGCCCATTTCAATATGATTTGTTACACGTCTTTTAATCTCTGCAAGGAACACCTGATGAACGGCTTAAATTAAATGCACATACCATTGAGAGGCACAACTGATGAATAGGTTAGCTGAAGATATATACACCATGGTGGTCCACAAAATATGGTAGAGAAATACATGTATGCTTCTCTCCATTCCTTAAGGGTGGTAGTTTCATTAGAAGTCTTCAACAACCGTTATTGTATGCATGTGATATAAAACCAGATCGTGGGCCCACTAGTCTATGTTGTATATACGACATCAGGTCCGTCCATCTAGTGGGCCAATAAATGTCACACTCTGGGGCCAAAATTGAGTTAGATCAACAACTCAGGGGAACAAAAAATATAGTTGGCCTCCATCTCTAATGTTTGCCGTTGGGTGGTCCACCTTAGCTCTAGATAAGGATGGATGATTTTTCGCCATCTGTATTTCGGATCATGACAATCGAAGGGCTGATGGTCAAAATGGCATATCTTTAATGGGGCTGGTGGACCCGACTTGCCAGTGCCCGGGCCACAGGAAGTTCCAGTGGTTGGAAGCTATGTAGGGCCCACAGAGATGCTCATGACAGATCCACTCCGTCCATCAGTTTCGCAAGACCAACATAGGATAGGATTCTAAAAATCAGGCAGATTAATAATAATAATAATAATTAATGGGACCACAAAAGTCTTGTATCCGGATGATATTTCTACCTACAGTCACTACAAGAAAAGGGGGCTTTAGCCTCAGTTCAAAACAGTGGCTAAAAAGTTAAAAACTGAGGCTAAAGCCTTTAGCCTCAGTTTTGCCTCAGTTATCCGAACCGAGGTTGAAACCCCCGTGGCTAAAGGCTTTAGCCTCAGTTTTAGCAACCGAGGCTAAAATGACTTTTATAACCTCGGTTTCTTCAAGTGAGGCTAAAAGAACCTTTTTAGCTTCGGTTTTTACGAAATGAGGCTAAATCAAAATTTTAGCCTCCATTGTTTCCAACTGAGACTAAATCCAAATTTTAGCCTCAGTTGCTTCTAATTGAAGCTAAATCTATTTTTAACCTCATTTATTAATAACCAAGGCTAAATCTAGTTTCTATCAACAAAAGCTAACAATATTATAATCAACCAATGATTGAACCTGTGCATGTTTCACCCATTTAACATCCATCAAGACAACAATCAGCACAATACCAACAAAACAATTAATGGTCTATTGAAAATTTTCAAAACATACAACTGCCACATAGCCTTCCACATGAACTGTTTCAATAAGGTCCCCTTCCACTTTCTCTTGGATCGGATCAATCGATGGGTTTGTAACCTGAGCAAACATCTGCTTGAAATACTCAAATGTAAGTTTCTCTCTGTTGGACATCACAGCCAAAGGAGCATCATTTCCCGTTGAGCCCAAGAGCCTCAGTACCATCTTTTGCCATGGACATCAATAGCATCTCCAGGGCTTCTATAATGTATCTGAATAGGAAACCTGATGATTTATTTCATTTTTTCAAACATGTGCAAGAAAACAGCACAGAAAAGGTCTGAAACTACTTACCCAAAAGGCTTTAACAACAATCCATGAATTCCCATGTTTTCCATGTTATTATCATCATGTCGATATACCTAAAGTATAAATAAAAATGGCAGTAATGATCATGCTCATAACTTCTTAAATCAGAATACAAATAAAAACTACCTGAACAATCAAATCCTTAAGAAGCTTCAACTTATGAGGTTTTCTCGACTAATTGAACGAGAGCAAATCAACTTGTGCCTACAGCATAAAAAAAAAAATCATCACAATTTCTAAGTTGGCATTATACTATTCCTCCCAGTCTCATCTGTCCATTTCCACAAGCTTGAAAATACAACCACGACTGTATTTGTATTCCAAGTTTTCCGAATTATGAACCACATCTAGGAAGCTTTAGTTCAATCAGCCATATGTTGATGATAACACGAAAACCAAGAGGACCCTGCTTGAGTCTTTTTCTAGTGCAAGAAGAAACTGATTTCAATATCACATGAAGTTTATTGTGCTGCCAAGTTCAGAACAGGAAACAATGAATAAAATTTGGCTGCAGCAATCATAACTAATGACAGTTTAGATTCTAATTTTAAAAAGGAATGGATATCCCACGGTAATAGGAGCAACACCATAACACCATTTGTTCACCGGATTTTTCAGGTTGGTTACAGTATTCAAACCGGCTGCTACAATGTGATAGCAGATATGTTACAAAATGCTTGCATACGAGATGGTGGGCCCATATGAAAACGATGGATGAAATAGGCAACACTGCTACACTACTAAGACACATTCCAAACATCATATTGTTTGAACAGTCCTAACATATGAATTAGTGGGCATCTTTTTTGTTAAAACAAGAACATTGGATTTTTCACTTTTAACTTTCCAATAAATATCCCATGTTGGAAATGTGGCTACATGGCCATTAAATCAGCCATATGTTGATGATGGTGACGCAATAGCCCAACCCATGACCCGATTCCTGCTTCTAATCATAAGAAAATTCTCTCTAATTAATGAGGAACGATCACATACAAACATTGGATGCTATGCTTACTATGCTACCCTGTTATTAGGACTGCTCATAGTAAGCTATGTACCTGAGCTTCACACGTGGCGGATCCTGTGTTCAGGAAACACATTGCCTAATTTTCAGTCCTGAACTGGAAAACACGTTTGCCATACTCCAGTTGAAGGTTTTGGATCTTCTGACATAGTGGACTATTACTAGCATATGGGTGACACTCCCCTCTGTGCAAACAGCCTAAAACATAATATGCATGGAATAAGAATTTCAGTGGAACTGTTTACTACATTGTTCCCCGTGTGATTTGGTGTTTTGGAACTCCAAACTCAGCAAACAGACAATTAATCAGGGTAGGGATCAAGGATGACAGGTACCTTGAGTTCTGCACCAGTTTTTGCAATATTTTGCCAGAAAATTAGAAAAGAATCAGTTTTTAGAAAGTGCAGTTTTTAGAATGTCCTCCAGAAAAAAAAAGTTATGCCGATGACCACTTATGCACTGAACTATAAATGGTTTTAGATTTTGAACGCTTGTGAGAAACCCAGATTCAATTGATACTGGACAAAAACAAAGACAAAATGACACTACATAAAAGTAAAGGTGGTTTATTTTATTTCCAGACAAAATGACTCAAACCCAAGACTGGTGGATGCAACTGCAATAGCTTAGCTAATGCGTTCAGTGAATTGGTTTTCTGTTTGGGCAGACTTTTGCACCAATAACTTCATAGATGTTTTTCTGTATCCTTACCAGATTTTACAAGTTTTAAAGAACTGTATAACTTGTAAGTGGGAGTGGAAAATCAGTTGAGTTTTAGGCATAAAGCAATGACAGCAAGCTTACTGTCCAAATTTCTGAACATCAGTCCTATTATAATGCAACTACAAAATTGTTTCTGCAGGAAGCATCTCTGACCTCTTCACTTTGTTCTGTGACAATTGGAAACAAAAGCTTTGGTCAAAGGCTCAACGGAGTAAGCAATCCCCGAAGGAGATGGCTGGATAAATTAAAGAATCTGCAGGAATACACATCAACAGCTACTAAAGCCTAGTCACCACAAGGTATCATAATATGGAGTTAATGGTTGCAACATCGCTATGAGAACAAAGGCAGCTTATTTGTAATTTAGAGAACAAGTAAAGGAAATCCAGCTAACCAGATTTCACCCAACAATTGATAATGGATGACAAAAACTACTAATACAGTTGAATAAATACAGAGTCTGAAATGACGGCTACATGTTTTGCCAATTTTGCATCCTGGCAACTCCACTGTCACATCGGTTCTTCTTTGATTTATTTCAACTCATCTTTGAAAATTACAAAATAAAAATAAAAAATAAAGTCAAATGAGCAACACAAATTGACAAACTAACTGGTTATGTAAAGAGCTAGGAATGAGGCTTGAATACGACAGTCAAGACAAATATAAAACTGGCATAATAGAAAAGAATTCATAGTGTTTATAGTGAACTAGTTTTGTTTCCTCCTAAAACAGAATCTTTAGATGTGTCGAGAAATTAGCAATGGAGCTGGGCAATTCACCCTCCAGATTTAGTAGTTGTACCTATAGCTTTTAGACGGGTGCAGTGGTAAGTGAATTGAGGAAGCTTGGGTCATCACCTTCTCTGCTTCCAAGCTGATTTTTCTTGATATTGAAATGGTAGAGACACGAAAGACTTCCTAGATTCAAAGGCACATGTCCACTAAAACTGTTGGAGCTAAAATCAACTAATTCGAGACTTGGAAGTATTGGACAATGAAATTGGCAGCCTTCCAGTGAATTGGTTTATAGCTACAGAAATCTGTTGCAGGTGTGAAAACACAAGGCCTAGGTTGGGGGGAATGCTTCCATGTATTTAACCAAATCCCTCTCCGTTCCAAAATCATGATTTTGGTGTATTGACATGAATTAAAATGCTACTGCAACACAACACGAAAACCTGTGTAAGTGCATCAACCATGTAGAAAAGTGCCCTGAACGAAGAAGAATCAATAGCTCAAGCTCTGCTGCAATTTCTAATAGCCATATGAACATCATTTTTCCACTTCCTCTAGAAAGAATGATCAAATTTAGTAAACGTTAAACGTATTGGGTTTTTACAATTAGCAACTTGGGTTTCTAACAAACCTTGAGAAATAATACTGCTCGAGTAGATAAGCAGTCATGCTTAAGTTTGGTTCCAATTTCTGGACCATTTCCATCAAGTACTTCACTACATGCTTCAATTCCATATGAGTAGTTTGGCCCTTCCAAGGATTTTTTAGCAGCTTGAACCAATTCATAGCTCTTCCTAAGCTGGGGAAAAAAAACATATTAGTGAAAATACTTTGTCGATAGACAAATTATAGCTCGCTTTTTAGCTTGGCCCTGAATGAATACTTTTGCTTCCAATTTACCTCGCTTTTTAGCTCATGCCCTAAAATGAGATAGTAACATAGATTATACACATATATTACTGTGAGACTCACAAATTTTAATGGTACTAAATAATTTTTCATTTCATACATTTGGACATTGTTTTCAAGGCCTAATTAGGTAGTTACTTTTCTTTCAAACAAACATCTTTCAAAATTCATTATCAGCTATTTACCCCCATTTATGACTGCAATTGAAAAAAAAAAAAAAAAAAGAGTCCATTTTGACTGTCTACTCATTCATGCCACTAATCACAAGCTATGGTGCAAAGAACCCATTTATATTATATAAAAATAAGAAAAAAATACAAATCTACTATAAAAATCTCTACAATCTTGTATGTTGAATCCTTGGCCATGCTTTTATTCCATAGCTCTAAAAATGAGACTGAGATGGCTGAGTCCCGACTGAACATTAAGGCTTATACATTTTGAGATTTTGAATTCTGCTCTCTGAAAATCTAGGAAAATGGCACTGTTTTCATAGCTTTCCATATACGTGTCCCATAAGAGTATGGATGCTTCAAATGTCATTCTTTTAGATTTGCGAAAAAAGGAAAAGAAAAAGAAAATAAAAAAAGGAAGTATTTAGAAATTTCCTGTGTTGGACTTCAACAAAGCAACATCTTAGTGATGAGGTTTTAAGTTATAATTTTGATCTTTATCATGCTTGTAATTTACAAGAGCTGATTGATCTTTTAGTAGTTTAAGATGTTTTTCAGTAGTCTTTTTAGTTTTTAGCTATATTATACTTACAACCAACTTCAGAAATCCAGAAACTGATCAAAGAACAGTAGCGTGATTCACAAAGATATGAAAAGGTAAACACCCAACGAATAGCAAGTACCGATCGTCTCATCATAATGCCCACTAAACTCCAAGAACCCTTGCTTTCCAACTGGCCTGATGAATAGCATAGGACAACTGCTTATCACAATCCCCATATTACCATGGACTAAAGACATAATGCAAAAAAAAAAAAAAAAACTCACTCATAACATTTTAATACAGATAACAGGTGCTAAATCTCTTCAAGAAATTGCAATGGTTTCTTGGAAGTCCAATTGTCCAAATAACCATTATTAAAAGAAAAATGGATTGGAAGCGGAAGGAAAATTAAACATTTTCTCTTGTTCTAAACTTGTTTTAAATGCTGATCAAAGGAAAGAAGTAAAATAAAAATGGGAAGATATGGAACCATCATTAGGGAAACACAAGAAATGTCAAACCAGATTGTAGAACTTGGCCTATATAGGAATGCTGATTAAGATATGTTAATCTGTTTACTGTTGATTTGCAATTTCCTCAACCAAATATCTTGTAATCCCGATGGAAAATGTCTTATCCTTAATAATCCATAGCAATCTCAATTAGAATCAGCAATCCAAAAGGTGTGCTAAAGAGATGGAGAGACTAACAAAGAAAGGATCAAGATCTGATACTAACAAAGAATGCCTAGACTACATACACAGAAGGGAAAGAAAATGCACCCAATCTTGAAAAAAAAGAAAAAACACTCCAAATAAGTTGAGAAATGAGCAAACAGATGGAAAAATTCAGCTTCATGTCCTGGAAGAGTAAAATCAGCTTCACATCAAATTCTGTCTGCTTGACATGATTGGCCTTTGGCTTGAGTCAGGTTGGTTAGGATTTGAATGTGGCTAGGGTTGGAGATTGTCTCCTGATAGCAGCTTCTGTCAGTTCTGCATTCTTAGGGATCAAATGCATGGATTGCCCAATCCAAGACTGACTAAGAGAAGGATCCAAAATTGGCCCTTATGAATTAGGATATGGTTCCAAGTTCTCTAAATTGAATGTTAGTTGTTCCTTGGACATCAGAGGATGTCTTTCTATTTTCTTTTCGTTCCTTGGACATGAGAGGATGTCTTACTATTGTTCTTTTGTTCGGAAGCTGAGTAGCATCCAATAAATAGGAGGTGGTCGTCTAAGCCTAGAATGGTTCTTGCAAATTCTATTCCTAAACCACTCGAAGCTCGGCTCACATTCAGCTGGTTCCAAGGATTCCAATCTATGTGCGGGCACTGTAAAGAAATAACAATTCTTCCACAGTCTCTCTGTCTTTGTTACCATTGTCAATTTGATACTCCTGACTCAGGCGAGTCACGACTCAACTCAAGACCGAACGAATAGATCTGAGTTACTGAGTCTAAAAAACATGGATGGTGCTGTTTTTTGCACTAGGTGTGGCAGGGCATGGGCAAGCTAGGTCATGCCCCAAACAAGAGAAAAACAGGACATAGTAATATATAACAGTTGAATGTTATGGCCCTGTCATGCCCCAAACAGATGTTGATTTATGACTGTATCGAAATTATCAATGATAGTAATGCATTTCAAATGCCTGATATTACATAAACCAATGATAAATCTCTAATTTCTAAATATATAAACCTAAATTACAACTTAAATCAGCAGGAATCGGATCAAAATTCAACGAAATCTATCGAAATCAAGAGACATAAGTTGGATTCAGATCAAAACAGATTAAGCACCAAAAATCGAGAAAAAAAATTAGAAAAATCAAACCCTTAGTGGAAAAAAATTGGAGAAAGGGGGGAAGCTCACCTGATTGAAAGTTAAAACCCTTCCTCTGTCCTCAATAATGCAAACTGCAAATCAAAGTAACTGCTTCAAACGAATAACCAAATTGAGACAAAATCGAAAAGGAAGGCACCATGTATCATCATCTCAAAACAAAATAAAAGCAAAGCTTCAGACAATTGGATCCGAAAGCAAAACAGATCCATAAAAATAATCGGATCAAAATCCAACGAAATCTATCAAAATCGAGAGACAAGAGCTGGCTTCAAATCAAAACAGATCAAGCACCAAAAATCGAGAAAATAATAATAAAATAAACCCTAAGTGGAAAAATTGGAAAAAGCTCATGGAAGAGATGGAGAGGCGTTTCATTTGGAGATGGAAATCTCGAGGAAGAGAAGATGGAGAGCTGACGAAAGCGGATTACGTCCTACTATTCAGCAGAGACAGATGAATCGATTGAAATCTCAAACCAGAAATAGAAGGGATTTCAAGGCATAGATAGTGAAATCAAATTCGATTCCGATTTTGAATTTCAGTTTTTTGTAAAATCGTTAAAGAGAAAAGAATCGAGCTTACCTTAACTGATCCAAAGCTGATTTGGATCTGGATT